>JASANG010002630.1:0-101514 GCA_030248215.1 Enoplolaimus lenunculus
GGGGGGGTAGGGCAATATATCCCACTAAATTTCAGGAAAGATCCGAAAAAAGGCTTTTTTACAACCCAACCTATAATGTAGAGATATCCCACTAAACTTCAAATTTTATCTGGGTGGAAAAAATGGAAAAATATTAAACGATTCTTAAACATAATTTGCAACTAAATATGATATAAAATAACGTTTTCAGACGTCATGTAACTAATTTTCATGCAACACATTAACAGTGACCGTGTGTATATGTCCACAAGGACACATATGTCCAAAAAGAGCGAAAATTGCAGCATATGAGTATATAAATGGATTGAAAACTTGATTTTACCGTATGATTTGACGCAAGAATACGTCTACCTTCCACATCGCTTTGCTCGCGAGGTTGCAGCAATTGAGAGGCTTTTATGTCAAAAAAGCCAATAGTGTCTTGGGATTTAATATATACTTACAAAAAACAAGTGTGACTGCTTTAGCTCGCTTCACTCATGAGTTTCTGATTTTCTGATGACCTCCGATTATTCCACGCCAAAACTTAAATTCACTTGTTGCCACTAATGGTGTCCCATAAATTCGGAAGTTTTACACTATCCTCATTTAAACCTTTTTCGCGAGCGAACGAGAAAACGTTTTGAATCCAGCAGGTCATTTTACACCATGCAAAACAGCCATTTCCTCTCGTCTTCCCATAAATTTCGTCGCATACGGTATTTTAACGCTCACCATTCTCCCCTGAATGAGTTTCATAGGTTTACATTTCCTTGTACCGGCAATGGCTGTCAAAGACACGGGATTTTCCGAACGGCTGACTGATGCAAAACATTTCAAAGGCAACAGTACACATAATTCGCATAGTCACTCGAGTCTTTTGAATATAATCAGATAAAACGAACCTTGCCTTATGTATCTTGTTTTACTGGTGCTCGTTAATAATTCATAGAAACCTTTTGTTCATTACCTAGGAATACAGCCGCCGCCAATAACGTTTGACATATTCCAATATCAGTCAGGGTGCCAACAAATGTTCGCATTCGGTTTCAGATTCGGCAAAAACTGAAGGTTGGGAAACAGATTCGATTGTGACATAGCCGAATTTAGTAAGTTTCGGAAATTCAAAATCTTTCAGTAAATCAGTACTCGACGTTTTGTACATCAACCTGGTTTTCAAAGAATTCGCGTTTTGATATTTAAAAATTCACATGTCCACATGTTTGTTTTACCTGCATATGATTCGATTTGCACAGTTTTCATTTTATATAATACTTTTATCTAAATGAAGTGAATTTTCAATATCAAGGTTCGGTTTCGCATTTGATAAAATCGCAATGGGTTCGGAATCGGTCAAGCAGTGGGTTTTGCCCCCCCCCCTGCCTGGTATCAGTCTATTAATTAACTACTGAAATCCCAAAAACGCCCTGCACAGTGGCGGATTCATTATTCTCAAGGCGGGGTGCATGATTTTATCAAATACTTCGGCAGTCTAAAAGCTTAATAACTTGCACAGATAGCGCAAAGCGTTAGAACACGCATTGCATCCCACCATATATATTTTTCAGCCAAAACCCCCACATTGTAACGTTCAAACAAACCAGAACCATTTGCTTCGCAAAATATTCAGCACGATACGGTTACTTTGTGAGATACACACTATCCAACCCCCCAAAACCGCCACTGGCCGCAAAAATTATTCACACATAAGACAAAAAAACTAAACAGCTTAAATTTCTTTAAAATGACTCCCTAACAAACAACAGCTGGAAACAACAAGTTCCGTAGAATTTCCGGTAGTAAGACTTAGACTTAGTAATATCAAGAGGGGATGATCACTCTAACAAGAGTGTGCAACCTGGGTACATTCTGTGTATTAAAGAATGTACCCGGCACGCGTTGCGTTTTTGGCCTACCCCCCTCATTTTGGGGGGGGGGGTCAATTTTACGTCTATTTTACACGTGTGTCCGCCAGCCAACATCGAAAATATAATCGGACCACATTTTAGTATATACATTAGCACATGAATTTCAACATCGATGGAGATTTTGACCCCCCCAAATAGGGGGGTAAGCCAAAAATGCAACGTGCGCTGGGTACATTTTTTACATAGAATGTACCCAGCTGCATACTCTTGTTAAAGGGTATCATGCACTCTTGGTAATATGAATATCTTATATCAAAGTAGAAATAATGAAACGACGTTGGAAAACGCAAAATTAGTTTCGTTACTTAAATAATCAACCTTACTGGCACTCAGCATCGGCAGCGTAGTTATACAGCATAAAAGCATAAAATAACTGTTCAAATACGAAATAAAACTACAAATTAATAATTTAACAGTTATCTTGACTCAAACTCACAGTTTGCATAAGGATACAAAAACATTTTTACATATCAACCCATGGAAACTTCAAGCGACCCTATCCAGTGCTGTGAATGCATTTCCTGTCAAATCAAGAAGCTTCTATAATGATGAAATGAATTTTATGAAAATTTTATATTTCTGCATTTTAGAACAATTGTGTTACAGTAGTTCACGTGGAAGCCGATGTTTCACGCAAAGTACTGGTTAGTCTGTTCTATGCTCCTTATTAAGTTTGCATACATACGTATGATTGACTTGGCATATGTTTGCTGTATGCTGGACGATACCTTTTCTATCCTGTCTCAAAAACAACCATTAAAACCGTGTTGTATTCAAACACATTTGTCGATAGCACGACCATATTATTGCTCTTATATTTTTCGATACTTTTCATCAATGGCGGATCCATGGGGGGGGGGGCACCCCGTCCGTGCCCCCCCCAACAGCATCTCGACAAAAATTATATAGCAATTTTGTGACAATAGTTCGTGGTTTGTGTGTGAGTCAAAAGTAAGTTAATTACCTGTGAAATTTTGCCCCCCGCCATTTTGAGATCCTGGATCCGCCACTGCTTTTCATTGCTCCTTAAGTTTAACAGACTTAATAACGGGTTTACTTACAAGTCTTATAGGCAGTAAAAGACACTTTTCACTAAATATTTTTGCCAAAATTCTAGCTTGGTATTTGCGGATAAGGTGTTTTTTAACAAAACCCATTCTAATGTATCTACATTGCATTAATTCTTTAAAGATTGCTGTGAGCATAACAGACCCACTACCTAAGGGCGGTGCGGTGACAACAAAAAATTACTCCTTGAATACAACTAAAAATATGGCAAGCATTCAGCCAACACAGCATGTTACAGCAGAGCAAAGTACAACATAGGGGAGTTTACGATACTTACATTGGTATTCAAGACTTTTTCAACGCCACAGACCTCAAAATATTTAAATCGGGCTGCAAACCAGGGTATTTTTTCAAAATCGAACATGAGTCCATACTGCCTCCGGTGTAATATTTTGAGTCAGGTTCCAAGGTCTATGCGACCGTGCAATTTGGGGTATTGATAATGCAAAGTGGCAACAAAGATTCGGATTAGGATTGGACAAATTAGCAATGGATTGGGATTCGGTCAGATCATGGATTCTGCTCCACCCTGCCTTAACGTATATATGCTATGCTCGTATATGTATATACTAATAACATATTATAAGTGTGGACCATGTCAATATGTTGCTGTATTTTATGCCACTACCTGTTACGACTTTTATTAAACATTTAGAATCGTTGTATTTTTTGGTAATTTCGAGTTGGCTGTGTTTTATACGAACAAAATTTTATGTTGCCTGCTGTGTCCACAGTACGTCCAGTTGAGTTTTTTGCGTCCCTTTGAGAGTATAGCGAGTCCAGACTCACTCATGGACTAAAAAAACCTTGCTGCAAACCGTCTTCTCGCTTCCCCCCTCTATCTACACTGGCCTGAAATACAAACAAGATAAATACGCATCAACACAGACTAGCAAACCAAAAAAAGCGTATACGTCATTACACAGCCATCCAAATCAGCAATATAGCGAATAACTCAGCGCATGACTTCAAAAGCGTCGCTATTTTTCAATTTATAATTTACGAACGCTTTTCATACAACTAAACCATAAAGACAGCTAACAAATGTACTCTAAAAGCCGTTGTCCTAAGAAAATCGAGCTTTCAAAACCACGTTTACCACAGCCGCAGCATATTTCACAGAAATGGTGTGGAACTTTTAAAAATTATTTTATTACAAATAAGTAGTAGTTGTATTTTAGTGTTTTAGATGTTTCAACATCAATGTCAACTTTAAATTTACACAATAGTATCTATGTGCACCAGGGTGCTGACAAAAACAGCAGTAGTTCAACCGAAAGCGTAGAATTTAAAAAAATGGCAGGGTCGGCGTTGTCTGCCCGTGCCCAAACAGGTCCCGGCGTTGTCCGCCCCTCCCCATTGATTCACAGCTTGATTACTTCGTAGTCTGCGAAAAAATTTAGTTTGCCAAGACGGTGACGGTCGTGGCCAGTCAAATTTAGTGGTTTGGGCAGGCGCTTCCGCCGGCACTACTAAATTGAAAACAGAAGTTAATTTTGGTATTTTTCGCTTTGCCTGTCCGGTATACTCTGATATGCATACGCTTTATTTAAATAGCATGTTTGTCTAATTAGGATTAGAAAAAACAATACTCTATCGGTTTATGATTTATATCGCAAGTATTTAGATCGTTAATATTTAATGAAATGAATTATATTTTACCAGTAAGATAAATGATACGTCTGTAACATAAACCACCCTCGGCAATCTGGATGTTTTACATGACACAGCTCCATAACCTTAAGAACCACACATCAGGCATTATTTTTTCACTTTGAGTCTAACCAAATTAGCTGAAACTCACACAACAATTTTTGCCAATGTATTGAATTTTTTAACCCAATTAAAACTAATCTACAATCAGCTAAATCATTAAATGAGTGTAATTCCATTTTGTAAAAAGGCAGTGGTCCCTTCAATAATACAACCATTTTACGTGCAACCAAAATCGCATATTGTTTGGTCGGTGTTAATTGGTAAAACATGATAGTAATATGAAAACTTTGATAAAAGATACAACTCACATATGTTTCATCCAATTTGGCTAAGACGGCGAATTTATTTCAGCCAATGCGAATTTGTAACGTCATGGCTAATGAACTGGCTATGGAATATTATGCTCAGGGATGCATCAGAATTCCGATTCAGGTTAGAATTCCGATTCAAAACGAATTTCAATTAAGATTCCGAGTCCGATTGCACAATCATTCGGAATCGGAATTGTGAAATTTTAATTTTAATCTTACTTGATGTGATACGTTGCATTAAAATTCTGTATTTACATATTAAATTGCTTTCAATAAGTTAACTTATCAATAATTGATTGTAGTTTAGCTTTACAGAACCAAAAATCATCGCCAATTTGATCATACGACCTTTTTGAGCCAACAAACACCCTAAATCCGTATCATATTTGTTAATAAAAATTATTCGTGAAGTCACAAAATTTCTAGTTCCGATTCCGATTACAATTCCGGTATAAGTTTGCTGTTCTGATTCCGGTTCCGGTATAATCCAGTTCCGTTTTGCACCCTAAGTATGCTAGGTTTAGTTTAAAATGCAGACTTAAAGTACCTTCGTGATATAAGGTAAAATTATGCATTCTTTCTTGTTGCAGTAGCACAAATTTGACATATCTTTGTTTTGTCCAAAAAGTAAAATATTAATCAGCGATTGAAAAATGACTTAAACAAAACTTAAGCAAATACTGGCTGGGTTTCTGATGTCTTACTTAAGTATTTACCTCAGATATTATGCTTAAGTACTTGCTTAAATCGTCGACTTAAGTAAATACTAAACTTGTCGGGCACAAGCAACTAAATGACAAGTCTAAAAAAGCATCATAATAATGAAACCATACGTACTTTTGCTTCATTGCGGATGTACTATCAGTTTATAATTGCAATTAGCCCACCGTTCAGTCTTAGAAACGCGAAGTCATGCTTAAGTACGGTTTCAAATACCCTTCCATTGTCCGCAATTCAAACAACACACAAAAAACCGAAATTTACCCATAAACGAACACAAGAAAGTATGAAATACTTGGTAACAACAAACTCTTATACGTTCGGTGAAATTATATTTATATAAAACAATAACATAGGAGTTGCGGTACCCACCTCACTAACTACGAATAATAAGCTTTCTAACTTAGTCAAAATTATACGCTTGGTTTATTATAATTATTACTGTTGCATCAAACATGAGATTAGTATAACAGTCACACAAAGTGAAACATTAAAAACAAAACAATGCTAAGCACACACCGAACGGTTATTGAACAGTCACTATCGATTATAAGGCAAACACTAATCAATTATTGCTGAATGATACCTTCGTCGAAGCAGTATGTGAATTATATAGTTCAAAACAAAGGGCGGTCCGCAGAAGAAATGCCACATCTCACGCTAGTGTTAATTTCACAAAATGACATTCCGGCAGAAACTTCTGGATCTGCCACTAGACAAACCAAGTTCCGATAGCGATTAGCAATTCAATCGAAACTAGAAACGAAGTTTTGAATGAATATATTATGCTCGTTTATTGATGTCATGTGGTACACGTCGCGCAAAATTTCGTATGTTTTCTACAGGCTAAATAAATAACAAAACAATCAGCAATGTGATCGCTATTTTGTTTTGTACAACGCGGAACAGTTGAAAAGCATTAGCTTGCTTCACTATTAGTTATATTTCATACTACAGTCTCGAAATTTCTAGTTCCAATTGAAAGCGGCATAAAATCGCTGCTGTGAGAAGTACGGTTCGAATAGGAATTGTGCCAGTTAAATTTGGTTGCCATAAGGGTTAGTTATTGCCCCCTGCAATTACATTAATTACATGAAAACTCGAAACAGAAGTATAGCACCAGTTTTAAGCCACACATCATTAACTAACCCATGTTACCCAGACAAAATCAACGCTAGAATGTGATAAGAAACTATTCAGCAGTTCCATACATAACAGTCAACTCACACAGCCACCTTATTTGATATTTGGAAAAATAAAAAATCAACAGACAAGAAAGCTGACGCTCACGTATAAGGTACCTAAAACAAACTGCCCTCCCCCGGAAATGGAGATTGCCCTGTAAACTACGGCGCAACAACAAATCCTTGCAAAAAGGTATCAAAAATGTTGTATCACATATACTTCGGTTAATCGTAATAATAACAACATGCAATTGTCACTTACCAATTCCGCAGGATCTAGATTCTGAGCTTCAAATCGTAGCCGTATCTAAAAAATCATTTTACTAAACATTAATATCTGACACTAAACAAAATGAAGAACCAACAAAACCAGAAGTATTTGAAACTACGGTTTAATCCAAAACAATCCTAACCAGTCGTAGCGGGACTACATTTATTGAGCGAAGCTCGAACGCACGTAAGCAATTATGGTAATATGCAAATTAGTTATTAGCTAACTATTCATTTATCGATTTTGGAGGTTTTTAAGCAATTTCCTCGGATTCCTCACACCCAAGAACCCTTCAGCCACCCTAATAATTATTGAAATAATTTAAAAAGTCATAATTTTTTCTCGTCAATTAAGCAAATACGCAAGTTAGCTATTAGCTAACTATTCGATAATCGCTTTTAAAGGTTTATAGACAATTTATTCACATTCTTCGCACCCGAAAACCCATTAGAGCTGAAATTAGATTGCTTGTAACCCTAATAATTAGTGAACATTGTAAAAACGCCTAATTTAGGCTTATCAATTATGTTTATAAGCAAATTATCTATTAGCTAACTACGCAATTATCGGTTTTAGACGATTGTAAACAAATTATTCAGATTGTTCGCACAAAAAAACGTTCAGTAAACAGTAATAAGTATTGAAATAATTTAGAAAGTCCTAATTTTGTCTTGTCAAATAACCCCTTCTCACATCGAGTTGCCTGTAGGCAACTCAGCGCAGTGCATATACGTTAAATAGTATATATCGCACTGTGTTTAACAATTGCAACACGTATACATAGTACTAAATCACCACAAGACGTGAGAGCCCCCTCGGGCTCGAGCGTCAAGCTCCTATAGCTGAGTGGTGATGGTATACGCCTCCCACTCCAGTCACTGGAGTTCGAATCCTAGCATAAAAGTAGGTCTCAAGGGAAATAGAAAATATTCATGTGAGAAAGGGTTAAGCTAATATGCAAATTAGCCATTAGCTAACTATTCAATTATCGGTTTTGGATGTTTGTAAACACTTTAGTCAGATTCCTCGCACCTAAAAACCCTTTAGTACTGAAATTATATTGCTTTTAACCTTAATAATTAGTGAAATATTGTAAAAAGTCCTAATTTAGGCTTATAAACTATGTTAATATGCAAATTATCTATTAGATAACTGCTCAATTATCGGATTTGGAGGTTTGTAAACAGTCTACGCAGATTCCTCGCACCCAAAAACCCTATAATGCTAAAATTAGATTGCTTCTAACTGTAATAATTAGTGAAATATTGTGGAAAGTCCTAATTTAGGCTTAATTAATTATGCAAATTAGCCTGTAGCTAATAAACGACTGAAAATTTGAAAACCCCAATGCGAGGTTAACACCCCAGGATAACTGGCTTTCAAACAAAAAAAGTTTATCAAAATCGGTTCAGCCGTTCCTGAGATTCTTTTCGGACGGACAGACGGGCGGACGGACGGACATCCACCTTTCG
Source organism: Enoplolaimus lenunculus (assembly GCA_030248215.1). NCBI lineage: Eukaryota > Metazoa > Nematoda > Enoplea > Enoplida > Thoracostomopsidae > Enoplolaimus > Enoplolaimus lenunculus. The sequence continues at coordinate 8,650 of JASANG010002630.1, forward strand.
ACCCCTAAGTACAAAACATAAAACGCTTCGCGAAACTCCGAGCTTCGCTCGGAGTTTCGCTTCGCTCAATAAAACTAATTATACCATCAAATTCAACAATATAAAATAAGGATAAACGTTTGAAAAAGTACACACTGGCTTGGCTGCACAGATGTTTTCAACCGGCATTTCAATGTTGACAAATAATCAATGGTTGGCGAAGTATGCCCTAAATTTGAGGCACTAGCTGTAATTTTGTACTGAGACAGTTGAAACCTCCAGGGGCTGACAACTTATCGCAAAACTCGACTCTAATGCGCCGTTCACAATAATTTTGTCAACGGTGCCACAAAATATGCTATAGACCACGGCTATCACGAGGTCATTTTCAAAAAAAGCACGCAATAGCCCTGGGCTATAAAGTCAGAGTTCGACTTAAGTCAGGTCGCTGCAACGCAGCCACTGATGTACCTGATCTTTGTATGATGATAATACATGTTCCTGATGATCAAACCGAAGCTGGCTAATGCGTTTCAGTATAATTCGATGCATATTCCACGAATCAAGGCCTAAAACCAAATTACTGAGCGCATGACATGTACAGGTAGAATGATAGCAAAAGCACATTTTCAGATTTTGGTTGAAACTCAGGTAAGAAATCGCTATTACGGCTTTGGTCTAGAAATTTAGTGCAAGCGAATTTAACAATTACAAGACGGACAACCTTACTTTGCCACAAAATTACGAAACATTCCAAAATTATTCCGCGTTAAAACGGGTTGTCTAGCAAATGAGCCATACAATGCCACATTGTCACCTTTATAAAAATATCCAATGCTACCTTTCTAAGTTCAGTCGGAACACGATGACGCCTACGACAGGCACTTTAACGTACATCTGCACACTAACCTTCTAAATCAGAACACAAAAGTGAAAATTGGTGAAACGGACAAAATGAACAGACGCGATGTGTTGTCATGCGGTCAATATAGTGTCCTTCAGCAGTCATACACGCTGTTCTAATGAAGTGAACTATTTCTTTGGCCTAAATCCTTGACAAAAAATTCAAACCAGGACCAAACTTTATTACCTATACAAAAGAAATTAACATGCACTTATGATAACTACATTTATTCAATAACAAATAAACAGCGCCAATGATTGAGAATGAACAAACGCACAATATAAAGATTCCTTGCACTGTTCAATAAGATAACCGCAGAGAAAACAGATAACTGCATAGTGCGATAAACGACAATAAGAGAACAAATTCTAAAACTAATTTTTGAATCATATATCGCCGGATTGAGAGCGAAATGCCATCCGCCATAACTTACCACTCTTTCAGACTGCGTTCTAAACGTAAAGCATACGAGACTAGAAGAAACTTTAGACGAAGAACAAACAAACCCAACGTGATCACTGTAACAACCACCCTGAAAATAGTTTTATATTACAAAATAAAAGTCAGTACAAATAATACAAACAGACTACCTCAGACATTTTATCTCAAATAATATTGTGACTATAAGTGAAACCAAGACGCAATGATAGTTCTTTTGGCAAGAGTATGCAACTAACGCTGTTTGCATGGCGCACTATATACAGTGTACATCGCACGTTTTTTCTAACCCAGCCCTGGCCTATGATGGGGGTTAATCCGAATCTCAATGCGCATAAAAACAAATAATAAAGACGTTAGTTGCCGTTAAGGTATAAAAAGAGTATTTAGATAGCTAGCACAATAGTGCTGATTTTGGTGAATTAGCAAAACAGTACCGCCCAAAATTGAGGAAGGTCGTGCACAAAGGCAACGGGCACTGGGTGTATGCTTTCTTGTACAAAAGGTACTCGGTTACATACTCCTGTTAAAAAGCGCATTACCCGCAATCGATCGGCATACCCATTTAATTAATATGAACTAAATCCGAACAATCTCCAAATTAAATTGAAGAAACATTTAGGTTTTCTGTAATCAACTAACAACAATCAAACCTGAGCACCAATTCCTGATTATATACCTGTAACACAGCGCAAATATCATCCAACATAATTTGGAAGACAACCCGTTTGTTATTGAGTGATATAATACACACGTCAGTTTCACCAATTAGCAACAACATAGCACGCGACAGCCCGTCAGAATCTGAACATAATTACTAACGCTATACTTTTTGCGATAATTATAGCGACGAAAGTAATCCCACACTGCTTTACACTTACATTTACAATTGCTAATTAAAATTAATTCGGCGAAGCATATCAAATTACCAACCCGGCGTGTTTTTATACAGCATCAATTAAAGAATGTTTAAAACCAAGGTAAGACTCAAATTATAGCGAATCGCACTTGCAAGTCAATATCAATATCAGGTATCAAACTTTTTCAAAACCTTTTTGACAACATACCAATTCTATTATTTACAAACGACATGTAAAATGTTAACCTTGCGAGAAAAAATTTATTGATAAAAACAATATACTGAAAGTCTGAGCCTGAATCAACTGCATTGAAAGTTTTAACAACCAAAATGCAGTGCGCTGTAAATAAAATATAACGCATACCCATAAATTCTCAATATCAGACATACTTGCTGTGCTCCTCTACTATCTATTCGCATCAAATCAATGATTAACGAAATTTGTTTACTTACAGTATTATAATCATGCTACAAAGGATACAACGCTTAATTTTTTGCTATCCTAGCGAAATACCAGCAAAACTGATCTACCTAAACGTCAAAACAATAACCCTAACACACAACGGTTGAACCGGATACCAAAAAATACCAAATCCGGATGTCGACTTTTTGCAGTAGCCCGAGCCAATATCTAGCTGTACCCTTCAAAACATTCAATCGTCATACCTTTCTCAGAGTCCTGAACTACTTCACGCTGTCGTTTTGGATTTGCTGTCGATGTCAACAGAGGCTTTGTCCGATCAAGTTCTTTCTTCAAGCGTACAGCATTTTCGCTTGCGCTGAGGAAAACGTCACCATCATCACTGAGCGAGGAGCTTGAAGACTTTTGAACTTCTTCATACTGAAGATCTATAAAGTAAAAGAAATTCTGCAATCCCCACAACGGCTTGTTACAAAATATATAGCATAGCAATAATAAGATACAACAACAAACCGTATGCTACGAACTTGTATCGTATACTAGTAGCTTGTTGCAAAGCATAATAAAAGCAATGCCAAAAAGCTAAATAGCACAATACAACCACTTCAATTTAAAACCGACGAATGCAAACAGTTGTAGCTTAACGGAATTAAATAGATTTTATAGCCTGAATACAACTTATCAACATCAGTAAAGCCTGTTGATATTATAAGACTCCTCATTGACAACAAAGATGCGTTTAAAGTGAAAGGTACATATTTCACATATTTTTTCAACATTTTAGCTTTTCACAAAGTAATTGTGCATAATTCCAGTAGCCCAAAACTGTATTATATGCCACATCTTGTGTAAATTGGCTCAGATAATTTTAGGTTCGTAAACATTAATTACAACCCCGGTCGCGTACCAAACCGCCATGTGATCAATCGCTAAACGTGATTTGAAATTCTCGCCGTTACTGTGACTATAAAAGCGACAGTAACCACGTTTGCCGTTATTAAAATTTTCGCTCATTTGCAAACACAGTTACAACAGTGGTTTGAGACGCGACTGGTCGCAATCAAAGACAATTCAAAGGCGTTTATAAAACGTTGACTACAGACGCGACAGAAATTACGGTGCGCTTAATTCTAACCGTGACTGCACCTACTCGACATGACACTCACTAGATTTTTTGAAGTCAGATGAAGCTGACATAACGACAGAATGCTGCATAACTGAGCCGTGCCTCTTAGAATAGCGACCACAAAATGGAGTACCAACGCTGTTTCGGCGAAGTTGTCCAATTTCCATATCAGATTGTTTAGAAATATCTGAAGTGAAAAATGATAATTTATCAATCAAAGCATTAATACAAATTAAAAAATGAGGGAAAACTGCAACAATGTTTTATCATAAAAGCATCATTGGTCATTGATTTATGTCTTCGCCAGGAGGCGAAACATTGAAATGACGAGACTGTTCTGTACGAATAGAACCTCGCTTTTACTGTTATGCTAACAATTGTAACGCATTGGAATTGGATTAGACAATGCCTTTAAAATAACAAATTAGCAGTTTTACTGGTGCACATTGAAGAATATAAGCAATTAAACAAAACCAGCACCATTATATTTACTTCAAGGTGTTTTAACAAAATCAAACACTTAACCTATTTCAAATCTGCACATCTATGATTCATTTTAGCATCATCAATCAAGGTAGCAAGAAAAGTTCGGATTCTGTTTCAAACTAGCAGCAATTGTACGTTCAGAACTGGGTTCGATTTTGAAAAAGACGAATCCTACAAGGTTCGAAAGCCCCTGTTTGTGGTTTCAGAAACTTTTTTCAGTCGCAGATCTGAACCTCAACATTTTGTCTGCAAAAAAGCCGGTTAGTAGCTACAGGCTAATTTTTATAATTTGTTAAGCCTACATTCGGACTTTTTACGTTGTTTCACAATTTATTAGGGTTACGAGCAATCTAATTTCAGCACAAAACGATTTTCTGCGAGTAACATGAATAAATTGTTTAAAGACCTCTAAATCCGATAAATGGATAGTTAGCTAATAACCGATTTGCATATTAGTTCGATTGGTTAAGTCTAAATTAGGATTTAGAAATTCTTTCACCAAAACAGCAAGTTGGTATGCTATCAATTTCACTTGTTGGCGTACGTCATTGTGTTTGATCAGGGAAACGCGATCTCCCTCGCGTTTACGTGTAAAAAATTAATTGAAATGAACCGTTCTCGTAAAATAATAATCGTTTATGGTGGTTAGGCTTAAAGTCTTCGCATAATGATGCAATGTAGCATCTTATATGTTCTTTAAGCATGATGTACTAAAGTTGGAATCAGCATCGGTATCGGCACGCCACCGGTTCGGCATCGGAAAATTTTCAAAATACAAATCGCCATCGGCAAAAATTTTGGTATTGGCACATGTCTAGTCTAACAAACGTCACAAAAACATCTTATTTTTTTTAATTTCATGAACAAAAACTGTTGTTGGAAAATTTTTGCGACCTGTTCGCTCACAACTGTTCCATTATTTATCGAAGCGATACTCTGAGCGAAGCTCGGACTGTCGGGAATCGTTTTATGTTTTGTACTCTGGGGTCAAAAGGTGGATGTCCGTCCGCCCGCCTGTCCATCCGAAAAGAATCTCAAGAACAGCTGAACCGATTTTAATGAACTTTTTTTGTTGAAAGCCAATTATACTGGAGTGTTAATTTTTAGCCGTTTTTAGCTACAGGTTAATTTGCATAATTAATTAAGCCTAAATTAGGTCTTTCTACATTATTTCACTAATTATTACAGTTTACAAGCAACCTAATTTCAACATTGAACGGTTTTTGGGTGCGAGGAATCCGCATAGATTGTTTACAAACCTCCAAAACAAATAATTGAGTAGTTAGCTCATAGGTATATAATTTGCATATTAGCATTGTTTCTAACCTAAATTAGGAATTTTTACAATATTTCACTAATTATTAAGGTTAAAAGCAATATAATTTCAGTACTAAAGAATTTTTAGGTGCGAGGAATCTGACTAAAGTGTTTACAAACCTCCAAAACCGACATTTGAAGAGTTAGCTAATAGCCAATTTGCATATTAGCTTAATTGACAAGGCAAAATTACGAGTTGTTAAATTATATACAGAATTATTAGGGTTTATACATTATTTCACTAATTATTACAGTTTACAAGTAACCTAATTTCAACATTGAAGGGTTTTTGGGTGCGAGGAATCCGCATAGATTGTTTACAAACCTCCAAAACAAATAATTGAGTAGTTAGCTCATCGATATATCATTTGCATATTAGCATTGTTTCTAAGCCTAAATTAGGACTTTTTACAATATTTCACTAATTATTAAGGTTAAAAGCAATATAATTTCAGTACTAAAGAATTTTTAGGTGCGAGGAATCTGACTAAAGTGTTTACAAACCTCCAAAACCGACATTTGAAGAGTGAGCTAATAGCCAATTTGCATATTAGCTTAATTGACAAGGCAAAATTACGAGTTGTTAAATTATATACACAATTATTAGGGTTTATACATTATTTCACTAATTATTACAGTTTACAAGTAACCTAATTTCAACATTGAAGGGTTTTTGGGTGCGAGGAATCCGCATAGATTGTTTACAAACCTCCACAACAAATAATTGAGTAGTTAGCTCATCGATATATCATTTGCATATTAGCATTGTTTCTAAGCCTAAATTAGGACTTTTTACAATATTTCACTAATTATTAAGGTTAAAAGCAATATAATTTCAGTACTAAAGAATTTTTACGTGCGGGGAATCTGACTAAAGTGTTTACAAACCTCCAAAACCGACATTTGAAGAGTTAGCTAATAGCCAATTTGCATATTAGCTTAATTGACATGACAAAATTAGGAGTTGTTAAATTATTTACATAATTATTAGGGTTTACTGAAGGTTTTTGGATACGAGAAAACTGAATAAATTGTTTACAAACCTTCAAAACCAACAAATAATAGTTAGCTGATAACTAATTTGCATATTAGCTTAACTGCTTACGTGTGTTCGAGCTTCGCTTAATACATGTAGCTCCACTACGACTGGTTGTTATAGAAACTGAAAAACTGCTCTGTATTCAAAAACTATACGTAAAATAGTTGGAAACCTACAACTTGACTAAAGTCCAATTTTCAATAAAAAGCTGAAAATCATTAGTAGCACTGCATTCAGACCGTCAAACGTACCCAAAAACGGCCTTCTATTAAGCGACTGATTAAATTGCATTATAACGTCATCCAGCATCCCTGACGAAGGCCGATATTTAGCAAATCTTTCGTTATCGCTTAACTGAACACGTCCAATATATAAAACTTCAAATTTCGAGTACACAGAAGGCGGATCAATTGGTTGTAATTTCTGGCCTCGTTCAACGCACATTTTACCAAAATCTTCAAAATCACGGCAGGCGACACGAACGTTATAATCGGAATTGGTTCCAAATACCTGACTGGCGGTAGGTGAGCTGACGCAACAGTCCATATTATGACGCAAAGGCACTGAAGACACTAAGGCACATTCCGCGCTCTGATCATTTATTATACATCGGAGATTTTTTTGAAGCTCATCAACCTGAAACAAAAACCGGTGCCCGTTCTCCAATAATTTGTTACGTATATGGAATAAGATATCTGGTTCCAGTATGAAATCCGACATTTTTCAATATCTGATATCGGCATAATTCAAATCTAGTATTATTTCACCACATATTTTTGCGTTACTGGCCACAATTTCTTTCTTGAAAAGCTAAATTTATTCCAATGTGTGCTTATCTAGGCTATCCAAAGAAAACTATATAACATGGTGGCACACTATCCACGAATTGACCGAATTATTGCCGAACTTTGTTGGATTCGGCTTTTGGATTCGGCTTTTCCACAACCGAATCCGAATCCGAACCTTTGTTGCCACCCTGGTATATAACCTACCTTATCGGCAATATTAGCCACAAAAACATGTGAAATAAACGGAGCTCTTTCGTCAATGCGAATCAAATAGGCAAAACAGCCGGAGTGAAACTGAGATTTCATAAAACGCGAGACCTCCAAAATATTATGCTCAAACAGTACATCATTGTCGCTGTTGAAATCGATTTTAACAACTTGTAATTTTACACCATTTAACCGAACGACGACATCAGTGCGTTTACAATCTCCATTTGCACCATAACAATGCATATAATCATCAGCTACCTAAAACAATTATGCATTTTCGGCCATATTTTATATTTATTTCTGCATACGTATATACGTAAGTCGTGCCCCAACAACACTTAACAAAAATACTACGTATAAGGGTCTGTTTCATTTGCAAACTTATAAATTAAAAAATCTGAAATATATACGAATACAATTCACGTGCTACCAAAATGCATGTCGATCCAATAAGCGAAACACAATAAAGCCAGTATTTTCGTTTGTAACATCTTACGTACTTCTGCGACAATCCATGGCAGCATAGAAGATGTGTAATGACGATCCAGAACAGAAAACCCACAATACGTCGCTTCAAATTCCAAAATTTCTGCGTTCATTATGTATAACAATTATGCATACAGATAACAGCGCAGTGTAATACTCCAAATTATTCGAAAGTCACAGCAACAAAATCGATATGTCATTGAGACATCACAAGTATTATATAATACACAGGAACTTGTCATATAAGTACGTATATATTTGACCGCATAACCAGAGTGCTGAATAAACAATCTTCACAAAAGAACTGCCGACAGCCAAGGACACCTGCTGCAAGGGTTCTTCCAACCAGAAATACTTAGAGTTAATAACTCGTATTAATTTTTATTCAACAAAACAAGGACCGAAATATAAATAGCCAAGTGCGTCCTGATATATTTTTATAGTCCGATGTCGAATACCTCACTTAAAAAAACCGAAAAACCAGAATTGAATAAACCTAGAAACCCATAAAACCAGCGACGCTTATTTACCCATTAAACTTACCGCATTCCTTCGTCCATAAATGAAAAAACAGGGAACATAATTTTTGTGTTCGAATTCGAAAAATATATAGCTTTGTCAGTGTAGGTAATATGAACCGGGACTTCGGACCTTTTTAACTAAGCAGCTGGAAAAGCGGTCTTACAGAGCGGTAATCGAACTAGTGGCCTTAGCATTCGGAGGCAAGCGCTCTACCACTGCGCCACACAGACAGCTTCTCCAAATGCTCCTATCGTTAATAACCTTTATGTCGACCGTAAGCTGTCGGCTAGCAAGCATACAAAACAATGCGCCTATGATATGTATGGCAGGGTGCAACCAAAAATCCGGTCCGGTATTTTTCATCGTCCGGTTTCAGTAAATCTTTACCGAAATTAAAAATTCCGGTATTAAATTTTGGTCCGTGGAAATTAAAATATCTTACTAAAAATGACGATAATAATTCAATAATTTCAATTGTATAGCACGTATGTAAACCTACAACCATCGAAGGTAGATTTCGCTTCCGTGGATTATGAAAATAATCAATAATATTGCAAAAAAGAAAATTAAAATGAATTTCTTGGTGGCATGTATTTTTCATTTTCCGGTTCCGGTAACTTTCCAAATTCCGGTTGCGGTTCCGGGAAAATGTAATTCCGGTTGCACCCCGGTATATGGCGGCTAGCAATGGAAATATATGTTGTAATGTACAGCAAATCGTAAGTAAATAAAAAATATCGTGTAGTCATTTCTTGTAATTTTCATATCTTTCAAACGAGAACGCAGCCTAATAGAATAAACTTATATGCCAGTCAATTAAGAATCGTATATATATAAACTGGTCGCGGTGAGGATCCGGCAAATAACGTGGTGGTCCCGGTCCCCCGGTAAGGGCGCGGGATGGGCGGTCTCGGTTAAAAACCGAAATCTGACAACCGAGACCGACCAAGAAAAGTCTCAGTCTCGGTCAATTTTTGGATATCAACGAAAAAAAATTTAAATTTTCAAAATAAATTATTTATAAAGCTTTTTAGTGGTTTTTGATTTTTACAGATTTTGTGTTTTTTCAGAATATCTGCTAATAATTATTGCGTTACTTCCAAACTTCATAATTTCAAACAATTATTCATCAGCCATCACTTATTTCAACAATAGTTATAAATTTGCTGAATAGTGACTCAAAAAAAGCGAGACCAATACCTGTCAAATACCATACCGAGACTTGCCGAGACCGAGACTCCCATCCCTGGTCGGGACCTGAGGCCCCGGTACCGTAACCAGGCCCCGGGGCATCTCTAATTGCATATGCACCACTTTCAACAAGGTCGTCCCTTGACCATCCATCCCATTTTCGACTGGATACCGTATTCAAAGTGCAGCAATTTACCATAGCGCTCATGGCGTAGACAAATTGTTATTAGTCATGCGCAGCTGAAAACGGTACAAAAGACATCTCGTCTTAGAACGACGATCAATACCAAAATAGAAAAACAGATAATCGAATCGCCTAATGAAGTAAAACGCGTGTAAAGCTAAAAATCTTCGAAGCTCTTTCATTTTTTAATTCTTGATCATAGTTCCACTAGCTATGGATATACTACCCGGGAAATACAAGCCTATTGAATCCATAGTGGTAATGTATCGGAATAGCGTTTGATTCTGTAAACATGAGTAACCTACGTTAAAAATCATTTTGTCCCGTCTTCAATTGTTTGTATCACGTCTTCGGAAAAGTAAGTGATTTCAAATATGCTCGTATCAAAAAGAATTTAACAGAAATAGCCGTCTTGCTTCTCACCTGATTTGCATGCTTAATTTTGGTTAGAAAGTTGTTTTATTCTTGCTTGTGGTATCGCGTACGTGTTGGTTTTAAATAGCTGGTTTAAGTGCGCGCATTGGTTTAGATGGTCCATATGCGCGCGGATACAGGTTGGCAATCCCTCTGTAGCCAAATTGGCACTTTTTAAGTTCTCAAACTTGCGAAACTCGCTCGCAGTGCCGGAGCTTCCAAGCTCCAGGGTGGGGCCCCATACTCGCTAGCGAAGCGAGCGAAAACACAGACGAATTTTAAAAACTTGACAAAGCACATAGATAATAAGTTATGCTGGCTGAGGTTCGCGACGAAGCCCCTAAGCAACTGCGAAATTTTAAGATATCAGTACAAAATTTTGCATTGTAAGTTTGATTTTAACCTTGAAACTTTGCGCCAAGCCGTCTTTTATATTTGCAATAAACTACATAGTTAAACACATAGCTAGATAGTTGAAACCAGGTAAAAAGTAGCAGTTCACACGAGCAAGTTTTTACAGCGAGAACTTGTTTTCTCCAAAATTCCGTTCGAAACAGCTGCAGCTGCAAATGATTCGCTTATAATTTTTTTGACTCTGTAATGCTAAACAATCAATTATAGATAAGGTTCCATTCACACTTGCACATTTTTGCAGAAAAACTTGAAAATGCAGCTTGCATGTGCAACTTTCATCACGCAACAGCTTAGAAGTTCTTGCAGCTGCAAACTATTCACAGAAATTCGTGCTATTAAATTAATTCGCACGTGTGAACGCAGTGGCAAGTCGCTTCAATTTCTTAAGAAGTTTTTCAATTGACTCTCAAGTGTACTCACATGTGCTAATTAAATTAAATAGCATGAATTCCAGTGAATAATTTGCAACTGCATGAACTTCAAAGCTGCTTTTTGACCAAACTTGCACATGCAAGTTGCATCGGCAAGTTTTTGCTGCAAAACCTTGCACTTGTGAGTAGAGCTGTGTTAAAAAAGTTTGATTCAATTCAAGTATCAAACCTGTTCGACTTTTCGTAGGCTATGGCGATTGTGACGGGGCTTGCTTTTCATTTGTAAGCATTAAATGGAAACAGTATCATTGCGAAAACGTTTTCTAGTAAAATTCCGAATAGAGCCTTCTTAACACGTGATTAATTCTTGCAGCTGAAACTTGCAGTGTCAAGTTTCTCCAAAAATTGATTCTAAGTAATCGCAGCTGCAATTTATTCATAAGAAATAAGCCCCAAGAATTAATTCATAGACATGAAGCAAGTCGAATTAATTTACCATCACTAGCTGAACTGATAATTCTATAGCTTATGCTTGATATTTATTGCAGTCGTCTGCAAAAGAAACTCGTGCATGTTGCAGATGCGAGTTCTTGGTGCAAAAACTTGCACGTGTGAATAGGGCTTAACTTAACTCATCGAAAATAATTTAAGACCTAAAGTTCAAATGTCAGAATTCCTATTCCGATAGATTGTGCAATTGGAATCGTAATTCCGGTTCCACAACAAATTGCGCATATGCTTACGTAGTCGTTAAAACAGTTTGTGGAGCAGGTTGTGGGGATAGCGCTCGGTGAGTACATTTGTTTAGCCAGTATACTATACATACAATTTTACAGGTGTATATACACAGTTAAACGAGTTGCACTTAATTTGTACTTATATATGGCTTCGTCAGAATTTATTGTTCGTGTCCCACGGTATGCGACCAGATATATTTACCCTGGTTATCTATTGGCGTACAAAATAAAAGGCGTTCGCAGACAGTTTGAATTGGGTTGCAGTGTGAAATTGTAGGGGGCACCAACAGTTGCAGTAAAACTATGCCCAAACTGTTGCTTATGCCTCTGTGATTAAACGCGTAGCCTACCATTTCAATTACGAGGGAAATGGCAATGCAGCCAAGAGTAAAATCAAAGCTAATTAGCAAACGTAATTTCAACATTTTCTCAATTTAAAATTCAAGATTGTGCGGGGTCGGCAAATGGGTTCAAATACTAAAAGTTCATGGCCAATCTATAAAACAAAACTAGATAAAAGTCGAAGCGAGCTTGAAGCAAGCGTGTCTTTGCTCCAAATGTATTCAATCTAGGTCGACGTTGACTAACGTTGATATTACTCCAGTTCACATATGAATTGCGCCGCCGGCGAGAGTGAGATTTATCAAACAAACGCCAAATGCATAAATTTAAACAAAATTTCTTTTTCTTGAACTGTGTTGGGCATTATGGCTTGGAGGCCCTCCGCGGATCGAATCCAATGCCTTTGCAATCTGAATAACCCAAACCTCATTTGAGGGACACCAAATAAATTAGAGAGTGCCGATACCAAAAATTTTGCCGATGCCAAACCGATGCCGATTCCAACTTTCGTACACCATGCTTAATAAACAGATAGGATATTACATTAGACCATTGAGCGAAGCGAAACTCTGAGCAAAGCTCGTAGTTTCGCGCAGTTTTATGTTTTGTACTCTAGGGTCGAAAGGTGGATGTCCGTACGTTCGTCTGTCCGTTCGAAAAGAGTCTCAGGAACGGCTGAACCGATTTTGACAAACTTTTTTTGTTTCAAAGCCAATTATCCTGGGGTGTTAACCTCGCATTGGGTTCAAATTTTAAGCCGTTTATTAGCTACGTTACAAGCAATGTAATTTCAGCATTAAAAGGTTTTTGGGTGCGAGGTATCTAAATAGACTGTCCAAAACCGATAACTGAGTAGTTAGCTAATAGATAATTTGCATATTAGCATAGTTTATAAGCCTAAATTAGGACTTTTTACCATGTTTCACTGATTATTAGGGTTACAAGCAATCTAATTTCAGTAATAATGGGTTTTTGGGTGCGAGGAATCTGAGTAAATTGTCTACAAACCCTCAAAACCGATAACCGAATGGTTAGCTAATAGTTCATTCGCTTATTAGCTTCATTGACGAGACAAAATTAGCACTTTTTAAATTATTTCAATAATTATTAGGGTGACTGAAGGGTTTTTGGGTGTGAGGAATCTGAGTAAATTGCTTACAAACCTCCAAAACCGATAAATGAATAGTTAGCCAATAACTAATCTGCATATTACCTTAATTGTTTACATGTGTTCGAGTTTCGCTCAGTAAATGTAGTCCCACTACGACTGGTTATATGAAGACTTAACTAGGGATGTGCTGATACCAAACTTTTTGCCGCTGTCGATACCGATGCCGATTCTTATTTTGAAGTTTTGCCGAACCGATGCCGATGCCGATTCCAACTTTAGTACACCATGCTTAACAAACAGATAGGATACTACATTACATCATTATATGAAGACTTAAACCCTAACTAACGTAAACGATTATAGTTTTAGACGAACGGTTCATTTCAATTAATTTTTTCAAACACAAACACAAGAAAAATGTCAGTTTTCCTGACCGGACACACTGATATGCGCCCAAAAATGAAATTGATAGCGTTCAAACTGACTGTTATGTGCAAAAAGTATCGGCAAAGAATCGGCAATTTTTTTGCAGTACCGATGCCGATACTCATGAAAACTGCCGATTGTTACCGATGCCGATTAATCGGCACATCCCTAAAATAAATTTTTTACACTGTCCCCCAGTGCCCCCGTAGGGACGCCCATGCAGTAAATATAGATTAATTTTCACCTCTCTCCTCAGCTGAGAATCAATTTATCTTTTCTCCGTGGTATTGTACTATTCAAAACTATTGATGTGCCGATTATTCGGCAGCGGTAATAAGCGGCACTTTTCGTAATTATCGGGATTGGCATTGCAAAAAATTGTCGATTCTTTGCCGATGCTTTTTGCACAGATCAGTCAGTTGGGATGCTATCAATTTCACTTCTTGGCGTATATCAGTGTGTGTTATCAGGAAACTGCTCTCTCTTGCTTTGTGTTTGAAAAAATTAATTGAAACGAACCAACGGATTAAATCTTTTGAACACTGATGTATATCTGTTTACTAAGCATGGCGTACTAATGTTTGAATCAGCATCGGTTTGGCATCGGAAAATTTTCAAAATAAAATCGGCATCGGCCAAAATTTTTGTATCAACTCATAAGGTTCACAGAAACAAGCATTTTTGTTTCCCATGGGCTCCTCTTGGCAACAGTACAAGCCAGCGCTTGACTTAGTTTGGGATGTTTGTTTTTTGTTTTAGTCCTATTTGTTTCAAACTGTTTGTAATTTCGTTAACATGGGGCGTTTTACTACTTTAACCTTACGTGTTTAATGTAACATTTCTGCTGTAATGAGTATTTAGATATCGTATGTATTTTAAATATGCCCAGTCTGGTCACTGCATCATCAATACGTCTTCCAAGTTTTAATTTTATTTTCGAGCATTTAGGCTGGATGGAGATCATCAATACTCCTTACTCAAATTCAACGGCAATCTTAACGTCGATGTGTCGCAATGGAAACAAGTATACATTTTGAAATTTAACCACACTTCATTGGGCCTTTGTAATTAAGTGTAGCGAATGTGTATTTACTTGAATGATCATATTTCGTAGCCTTAAGGATCTCTATTTTAATAAACTACGTATGCATCCTATAATGTACAAATTTCATAAATTGAGATTCACATACAGAATCGCAAGAATGCAAAGGACAAGAATACGTAATTTTGAACATGTGATGTAATACGTATATATTATATATACATATATATATATATATATATATATATATATATATATATATATATATATATATATATATATATAAGCATATTGGTTATTGTGTTAATTTGCGAGTAATTTATTGTTTTAGCTTAATATGTGTTATTCGTGTACTTTTAGCTTAATATGCATCGTGAAAACAATGAGAAAATTCTTAAACCTAATTACGGCGCATCAGGAGCAGGTTCTGGATCAGCAGCCGATGCGCCCACACATGGGGCAGGCAGTGAATATGGTCGTGAAAATCGGGAAATCGCTCGAAGACGAAAACTTGGGTATCGAGTAGACAAATATGATGAGAGCAACCAACCGTGGATTCTAACGCAACGACGTGAAGATGGCACTGATAAAACGTATGTTTCACTATCAATTATGAATTCAGAAGTATGTATGCTGATGTGTTCTTGAGTCTCCACATCACTTAATGCAGAAGTTAAGTAAGTTTGGTTTGCAAATAGTTTTGATTTGCAAAACAGCTAACAAATTGGCAGTGGTGAAACGTATTATTGGCTTAACACAATGATAACCATTTAGGAAAAATCTTAATTTTTTTCACCGTACGTTTTTGTTTATTGATGTAATTTTATATAATGTCTGCTCTCAATGCGAATCCTACTTCAAACGCTGATAAAAGTAAGAAATAATTTCAGATATCGGGGTATACGCGAAGGTGGTATCGGGGAGCATTCTGATTTTTGGATTTTTGTAAACACGTCTGAAGGAGTTTTTGATGCTTTTCCTGTCAAAGAATGGTATAACTTTATGCCGGTAGCACGACATCGAACGTTGAATGCAGATGAAGCTGAAGAACAATTTGAAAAGTATAAATATGTTGGGTTTTTGTATTCACCGTCATGCTAACAATGATACGTTGCCTACGTATGAAATTTGTAAAATAAGATGAATGTCTTAAACTTAAATATGTAATCAATAGATCTTGCACAATGACTGTTATTTGCAAAATTAACACTGAATGATATTTCAGGTTATAGAATAAGGCTCATTACTTTTGCTTGCAATTGTTGTACTTAGATGCATATATGGGAACGCAACATACCCTTTGTTGTTACATAATTGTTGAACGTTGTTTTCAAGTTTGTTTTTCAAATTTTAGGAGAAATAAAATCTTAAATCAGTTTGCTGTCATGAAATCTGGTCCTGATGCTGTAGACTTGAAAGAAGAAAAAATATCTAACATGGTTAGTGGTACACGGTAATCATTTGTTGTAAAGATTAGATACTTCATCATCCTAATTGTGGGTGGGTAAAAATTTGGAATTGTGGAATTCTATTTACCTAATGCTACTTTAATTTATATGCAAATTATAATATCGAACCAGGAGGAATTTTTCAAGCAGAGGGCGGAACTTTGGGTTTATTGGATTTGGTGGAGGTTGTTTAGAAAATATGTGATTGATTTATGGTACATTTGTGCAAAGAAATCAGTTGCTGATCTGCTCTAATCCCATTGCTTGATTTCCTTACCACATAAATTTTAGAAAATAACAGATGGTGCTGGCGACAATTCTGACTCAGACAAAGATAATGACGAAGACGGTTAGTTTAGCAAATTGACATCATGAAAAGTTTTAATATGATGTTTACATGTTATGTACAGAATTGCCCCGGGGCCTAACCAGGTCCAAAGTTTAAATGAAATTTTTAGTTGATTTCATGTGTCTTGAAGAACTGAATAAGAATTTGATGTTTTGGTCAGGCAAAAACGTCGTAAAACATGTACTTGTTTTGTTGTTACGTTAGAGTATAACATCTTCTAAATTCAAAGTTTCGTTTAGCAATAAAAATGTTCTTCCAGCTGTTACACGGCTAGTTTACCAAAGCAAAATACATGCACATGTTCAGAATATATCCATTGGTCCTGTTGGTGCCAGCCTCTCTCTCGGTAAATATTATGGCCCCACAACAACTCAAATATGTATATGCCATTTTTAGTAACCAAGATTAATTGGCAGGCCGCTTTACATAAAGTATTATGGTTTTGTGGCGCTACTTGAAACAATCTTGGAAAAGCATTGTAGTCAGAGACGAGGGATTGTGCACTTTAGTATTGTGTTC
This sequence comes from Enoplolaimus lenunculus, assembly GCA_030248215.1. NCBI lineage: Eukaryota > Metazoa > Nematoda > Enoplea > Enoplida > Thoracostomopsidae > Enoplolaimus > Enoplolaimus lenunculus. The sequence goes on from JASANG010002630.1 coordinate 25,773, forward strand.
ACTTCTGCGATACCTGTCTTACACTTCATACCACTCATGAGTAGTATTCTGAAATGAGTATAGGACCTGTCGCCAGTTACTAATATGTTGCACGTTTTGGAAACAGCAAACCAAATTTGTAATGCTTACATGTTTAACGGCCCTTGGACTCGGTAACTGAAACTTCTTGTGTGAAACGGTTGTTTGCCAGTTTGAAAACTTCTCACTAACAAACAGGCAGTAAAAGTTGATAAACAAACTTCAGAATACGAGCACATGGTTTAACTGTATACAATACTGCCGTGGGTGTTGAAAATGTTTGTATGTATTTCGAAAGGCTGGAATGAGCATGCAGTTTCAAGTCTATTATGCCCATGTTGGCAAGTGGTTGGTTGCTTGGTTGGTTAATTGGTCGGAAGTCTTACCAGTTTGTAAACTAAGAAATTTTTCCTCTTTAAGTTATTGCATACATGCTTTGCATAACATAGCATGGCCGATTTATGTGTTTTTTCTTTGAAATTAATTTTTCTGATTGTGACTATTCCATCTACTGCTTATGAACAGCCACTGACGGTAGATATCTATATACTACTTAGAGCGTACAAAAGTGAGCTCTGCGACCGTATTTTCTTGAGAGTAGCACCCACCACATCACCAGTTGGTGATACGTCTTACAACTTATAAATCAGTGCATAATGTGTTCCTAAATTCAGCACCTTTTCTGACTTTCTTTGCTCAGCATATACTCAAATTTTTAGATAAGCAAAATGGTAGTTCGTTAGTTTGAGAACCCGTGTCTAATTAGCAGGGTGCGAATGGATGTTAATTTACCGGATACGGATATTGAATTTTTTACCGGAACAGCAACCTGTTACCGGATATTGTATATGTTAAAATAACTTATTTTTTGCTGCATTTTAGCGTGCTCACGGTTTTCGCTCTGTTATCTTCTTCTTCTTCCTTGCCACCGTCCTCCCGGACTACTGGGGTTGGCGGGGCGCCCCTGAATTATCAGGCGCCATGAGTCAATGTCCAGTGCGTCGCTTGCAGTTAGGCCCCGACTACGTAGAGCCGCACTGATTGTCGCATCCCAGGTGTTTTAAGACGTCTTTTGACCTCTAATCGCTGTTGATATACTGAAGTTATATAATGCAAAAATGCGTTAACTCATGCTCGCTTGAATAAATTAAAAGTAGTTGAAAACGTATCAAATCTTGAACTTCTTTACCTGCACAAAAATGTAACCGCAGCAAGATGTTGAAAACGCTCACTTCTAAAAAGCAGTTCTATGATATTCGGCACCACGGCCGTAAATATTTGGTATCCAGTGGGTTTGTACCGGATACTTTAACCAAAATCGGATATCAGCTTTTGTCTGTTATTAACCCGATATCCGGTCACACCGTGCTAACTAGTGGCACTGGCTATACGAGTTTGAGAATATGATCCCTGGTTGCAATTAGAATTTTGTTGAATGTTTGTTATTCGGTTCTGTGATTTCAGACATAAAAGATGCGTCAGAATCAGTTCTTGAGAATAATAACAACGCCAAAAACAAATCAAACTTAAAGCAAAAAGATAAACGTAAAGTAGCAATGCAAGACGGAGACGACGTAGCGTCGTTAGACAGTGATGATGGGGATGATGAAGGTCGTGAAGTAGATTATATGTCTGATACGGAATCGGAATCGAGGTAAGGAATCGTTGCAAAAATGTTTTTGAAAAACGCTTATATAAATCAGAATATACGTTGCGGTTTGATATCTGCTGAAAAGTGTTTACATAATAGCGTTTAGCTGCGACTTCGTCATTTATTTTTAACGTACAAAAACGTTTTTACAAGGTGCTGTTAAACGAGAAACCCGTTTAAAACTAGTGTAATTTTTGACACGACTATTAAGCTTAAACTTTTTAATTGGCGGATAGTCCAAACGAGGATTTGTAATATTCAGCCATGGATAGAGTTAAGTGCAAATGGAATTACGGGTTCAAGATCAAAACGTGGAAGTAATCGCGTTTGCTCATTATTTGAACGCAGTCGCTCGCATACGCAGTTACAATTGTTGGCGTTTAAGGCGATCATGATAGTAACTGTACTGGTACAGTAACGAATGCATTCTATTATTAGTTGTTGGTATTGTCGCAAAATTATTTTTCCCGTTGTGAATTCGTATACGAAACAATAACGATCGCAAAAGCAATAACGTGACCCCTACGTCAGTCTGGTAAATAATGGCACTCTGGCTGTCTTGAATACACTGCTGTCTTTATGCTGCGTGGATTTGACGCAGAATATTTGGCTTTTGTAACCCAGACTCGCGTTGTTTAATAGTTTTGTGTAAGTTTTGTTGATTTAGTGTTTTAGCCATGATGCTTTGGTTGCTGACGGCGAACAAACCACGACGGAACAACTAAAAGGCGTTGACGTTGAAGACGGACTTAGAACAATGTTGTCTGACAACAGCGATGCTGAAGATAATGAAAACGATTTGGGTGATAACGAGGACGATGATAGAGTTGGAGGTGGCTCTGATGAGCGTCCGGGCACTTCAGGAGGTCAAAATGAAGATGACAGGAGAGAAGGTACTGTCATTAATTTATGCTGGACAAAAAGAAGTTACATATAACTATTAAGCACCGCGATTGCAGTTACAGGAGTGCGCGAGACGTCATTATTTATAAGACTAAATTTTTCCTGTGTACTACTTTCAGAAACGTCCAGTGAAGATTCTGACTCGGATGACCCAGATACCGTAGATAATGCGTTGTTTTTGCAAGCAAAAAAGGTAAGCAAGTGAGTGTGTTATTCAGTTCTGGATGTGCCGATATATTTGGATCGTTCACATCGGTACATTGGTCTCGGTTTGAAACCTACCGAGACTCAAAAAACCGAAACCGGGACCGCACATCCCTGATGGCTTGTACTTGTGCAACTATTATTCAAGCCAGGGTGCAACCGGAATTACAATTTACCGGAACCGGAACCGGAATTTGAAAATTTGACCGGAACCGGAACCGGAAAGTGAAAAATGGATTTCACCAAAAATTTCATTTTAATCTTATTTTTTGCTCTATTATTTGTGAAATAACCTTAGTCGAACATAGGTATATATTTTATTTGTTGTATTTTAGATTTTCATCATCGACTGAAGTGAAATCCACCATCAATGGCTTATATTCGGAGTACAAGTGGCTTTCAAAAGAGATTCCTAAAAATTAGCAAAGTTAAGAAAACGGCCAAATTATAATACCGGAATTTTTAAATCCGGTAAAAATTTACCGGAACCGGAAGGTGAAAAAATGCCGGAACCGGAACCGGAATTCCGGTTGCACCCTGATTCAAGCATGTAATTTTTGTAATTATAATTTATCACGCGTTTTTTGCTTATTGCGTACAAAATTTTTTTAGTTATCTAACACACTATCTACTTAGGCAATCAACTGACCTGCGATATAATTTTTAAAAATTGTTTTTTCGGAGTAGCATTGATTTAGCGTGTTATTGTAGAATCAAAATCGAACTGAAGAGTCCAATAAAAGTCTGTCCGTGGTAGAAACCGCCAAAGGTGGGTTTTCCATTTACAAAGTACTATGATAAGTCTGTGATTATACAAAGTTGTTATGAATGGCTCAGCAACTAAACCGAAATTGGCGTACTGCAAAGCTCAGTGTTTTATTTTTAGTTAATACTGTTTTATCCATTACTTTTAAAAATTCGGTTTTGCTAATATATTTCCGGTTTCGGCCAAATTGGCTAAAACATTATCTTTGTACTACAGTAATCGTGTGATTTATATGAGACTTGTTTACTAGCATTAGTTTTTGTATATTATCATTGAGCAATGTCGTATGTAAACCTACTTATGAGTGAGCGAATTATCTAAACTGGTCTATCGTTGTCAATTTATTTAGGAATCAAGCGGAAAACTACATCATCGCCTGCCAACGGTGTGTCATCGTCAAAGAAATCAAAGAAGGACAGGTATCGGTTTGTGACGTGTAGAGATTCGATGTTTGGTACAACATTGTGGCTACTAGTACTCGGTTTACTAACAAACAACAAAATTATTCTATTGAAATAAACTGACCAATTTACACTTGAAATTGTCGGGCATCATGATAACATACCCGTTAACCTCTGCGTTAGTAAGGAGTTAAAAAACTCTTTTCTATCTTTTGTACCGTTGGGGTTTTTCAGCAATCGATCAACGCCGTCAACAGGTCCAGTATCAGATGCTCAAAATCAATCAGTATCAAGCAATTCAACCGATAAATCTTCTGTGACTAGTGGTCACGTGACAGAAGCCGATATTCGACGCTATCTTCAACGCAAGCCGCACTCGTGCAAAGACCTTGTGTCACGTTTCAAGAAACAAGCAACCTTGGACAAGAAAGAGCTGGTCAACCAACTTGGAGCAATACTAAGAAAACTGAAACCAGAACTTGAAAGTCATCGAAAAGACGGAACAACGTATTTCTTTTTGAAGGAAAAGAAGAAATGATGGATTTGAAGATTAAGTGGAAAGCGTATTGTCTTTTACGTAGAAATAATGATGCGTTCGTTCGCTGTATAAAGAATGTTTAAACCTGATAGTTAGTTATCCATTTATAAACTAGAGTATACCAGTCTAATTTAGGTGAGTAATCGTTCAAATTTCAAATATTTAAAACTTTACACACCGTTTTGTGTCATGTTCAAAAATTTACCCGTTTCGAGTGCCGCTTCTCCACAAAATTAAGGAAAACCAAGTGAAAATTTGCATCCTTGAATTGAACTTGCAGCACAACACCGAGACTTTTCTTGAATTTAAACATTTGTTCCCGTTTCTCTTATACTTGTTTTGATCAATTTTACTCCTATCCTTCAAAGTCAAACATTCTAATATGGAACAGCGGAGGCTGTAAGAAATAAAAATGCCATCTCACTGTCAATGCTAAAAATACGATTTACGAACTGTACTGATTTAATAAACGTGGCCTGTATTATTAATTATAGATGCCTGCGTACGGGGAGGCGGAAACTGATGTACTTTGAGAATGGGAAGCTTAGGTGTAGGCTTATGTTTGTATACGCTTGGTAAGTACGTAAGCCCTGTAGATAACACGGACCGTTTTGTAATCAAATGCTTTTTACTATACTGTTTTATGAGTATATATGCCCTTAGCAATCAGAAGTAAAGATTCGTCGTTTTTTATGGTACGCCTTGTAATTTCGGTTTGAGTGAACACGGAGTATGTATGTAGCTGGGGGTCTGAGGGCTACTTCCCATATTGGTGGTCTGAGCACTACCCTTATAAATGAGCAAAGTTTTGTTAAAAATTCAGGCCCATGTATAGAACAGGTCCCTGTCAATTTCCCGGGTAATATCCCAGTTTCCCAAAATCCTAATTTCCCGGGTAGCATCCCAGTTTCCCAAAATCGCAATATCCCGGGTAATATCCCAATTTCCCAAACTAGCAGTATCACGTGTCATTTGCCAATTTTCCTTGTGAAATCCAAAGATCCTGGAAAAGTTAAGGTGTATACTTTGGGTCGGGCGTAGACTTGACGGAACCATAGACAGACGGATGCAAGATTATGTCGGGAAGTTGTTTTTTATTGTCTTCTCAAAGGTGTTGTGCCCTCCGACCCCCCACTAGGCAATGGAGCGAAAAACGTTGCGCCCAAAATCCCGAGCGAAAAGCGCTGCGCCCAAAATCCCGAGCGAAAACCGCTGCGCCCAAAATCCCAAACTCCCAATTCCCAAAATCTCGACCGAAAAACGCTGCGCCCAACTTCCCAAAATCCTGAGCGTAAAACGCTGCGCCCAAAATCCCGAGCGAAAAGCGCTGCGCCAAAATCCCAATTTCCCAAAATCCCGGGCGAAAAACGCTGCGCTCAAAATCCCAATTTCACAGAATCCCGAGCGAAAAGCGCTGCGCCCAAAATCCCAACTTCCCAAAATCCTGAGCGAAAAACGGTGCGCCCAAAATCCCGAGCGAAAAACGCTGGGCCCAAAATCCCAATTTCCCGGGTAATATCCGAATTTCCCAAAATCCCAATTTCCCAGGTAATATCCGCGGATTTTGGGAGGGACCTCTTCAGTACATCGGCCAAGATTCATATCAAGATTCGTGTTTGCTTTGCTTGCGCGGTTTTACATTGCTTGGGTATGGACTTTTTCTTGCACTTAGGTTTTGGAATATGCTTATACTACTGTTACGGCACTGTTCAATACATGGGTCAGTTTTGTTATAAGTTTAATATCCGTACTTGTAATCGGCACTTGTAACTGAAAACGTCCCTCCCAAACCCGAAAAATTCGGATAAAACGCGGATTTTGGGAAATTGAGATTTTGCCGACACCGGGAAATTGCGATTTTCGGCGCAACCATTTTTGTTCGGGATTTTGTGAATTTGAGATATTCCCGGGAAATAGGGATATTGGGAAATTCGGATATTACCAGGGAAATTGGGATTTTGGGAAATAGGGATCCTGCGGGGAAATTGCGATTTTAGGTGCAACCTTTTTCGCGCGTGATTTTGCGAAATTTGTACCAGGGAAATTGAGATTTTTTGCAGTTAGGATTCTGCCGGGAAATTGCGATTTTCGGCGCAACTTTTTTCGCTCGGGATTTTGGAAATTGGTATCTTACCCAGGAAATTGGGATTTTGTGACATTGGACCTATTACCATGGAAGATTTCACAAGGAAAATTGCTATAATACACGTGATATATTGCTATTTTGCAGGGTGCAACCGGAGGTAAAAAGTACCGGAGCCGGAGGTCAGCGAAACTTGCCGGTGCCGGAGGTGAGGCTGAATAAGGTAGTAACGATGATGGTTAACTACTTAATTTGAGCCAATATTTCAATATGTTGTTAATTCGTTTGGTTTTACGCTGATTTTCTGCGAATTTTCGGAAATTCTTTTCTGAAAATTGTGACAAAAGTAAAATGAAACGCGTTCAAACAGGTCATTTTTGCAAAATTATGCTAAATTTTGCTACCGAAATTGCCGGAACCTCCGGAAAACATTTCACCGGAGTCGGAGCCGAGGCCGATTTTCTGCCGGAGCCGGAGGCAGACCTCCGGTTGTGCCCTGCTTTTTTGGGAACTCGGGACATTATCCGGGATATATATTGATATTTTGTGAAATTGGGGTATTACCCGGCAAATTGGGAGGGACCTGTTCTATACATGGGCCTTGTAATCACTCAGAAAAATCGCATGGCTTCAAATGCGACTTGGAGGGAATGGAAAGTCCGACCAATCTCCGAGTTTCCGCCAAGAAATCCTGAATCTGGTCCCATCAGGCGGCGATTACTGTCATGTTTTGATACGATGACATCGTTTTCTGTGAAACTGCTTTTTTACATTATCTCAAAGTATAGGTAGGTACATCAGCTCCCGTCAGAACTTTCTGCATCCGTCACTGTTTGGAGGGAAATTAATTTTGAAGAACGTTCAAGTAAATTTATCAGACATTCCACATCTTTTGTGCAGTTCGGTGGGACATTTCGTGTAAGTAGCGACGGTATAAAAATATCGGCCTATATAGAACAGGGCCGAAGAGTTATAAGCATATTCCTAAGCCTGAGCGTAACAACGAGCTTATACCTAAACTTTCTTAAGCAAAAATATTTGACTAAAGCTTACACTATTGCATTCTCGCAGAAATCGTTATTGGATATGCGATTGATCAGGTTGCTTGTTCGGTTGAAGTTAGCATTTATGGCTCTTAGTATTAAAATTTGTTTAGTTCTAAGGTAATGGCAAAACCTTACTTGTAGTCCGTTTAATCTGATGTGAAATTGAACGCCTATAGACATTTGAAGGATTCCAAGAATGAGCTAAAAATGCGCCAATTTATTATCTACGAAAATGAAGCATACCAAATCTATATTTTATAGCAGTGCAAAATGTAAGCGATATAAAACTTCTGGAGTGCTGTATTTTGGAGTGAATTGGCCAAATATATACGATGGGTACGATTCGAGAACTGAACGATTTGCAGACAAAAGCGAAACTGCTATAATAAGACAGTCCGATGATGTTTTTTGATGATGTTTCAGCAAAAATTGCTATTTTAATTCATCTTATGAACGGTGTTCATTAATGGAGTTGCGATCAGTATACGTAATTCACGTTAGAATTGATCAGTGTTACTCGTAGGGCGTTAAGTGTACAGTAAGCATATTCCGGTGGCTAAGCCTACATTTGCGTTTCGAAAAATTGTTTAGCTTAGCAAAAAATATAGTCTAAAATATAAGTGTACTCTTTTGCTGTCCCACCAGAAATCGGGATGGCCCTGAAAGTAACGTGGCCCCTCGACTTTTAATTATTTATAGTCATTTATGACAAATTTATCTCAATATTGTATGAGAAGCTGAGCTGGTAGAACATGAACTACTATTTTTAAAATGCCTCTTTAAGCAAAAACAGATGGCAACAAACATTGTTAAATGTTCTAAAATTGAAAGATTACTAGCTTCCTGAGAAGATAAAACGGTCGTTATGATCAAAAATCATAGTCCATGGCATTTCCGTGGTCTAGTTAATTTTTCATGTAGGGTTGTTTTTTGCAGAAGCCAGATTCGGTATCATTCTTTCTGTGCTCTTGGGGGGCATTAAAAACCTGCGAAGCTTGCTGATGTTGCAACCCCGCCGCCAAGAGCAGGTGCTGCTGATGCGGCACTACGATTTTTAGCTCTTAACTTTGCGAGAGAGTTTTCAGCAACGTCTGCTCGTTCTTCGCTGTCTTCCAATTGATGCTGAACTTGGCGATACTTTTGCAAGTTCATATTGGCAAGTTCTTCCTGTAAAATATATAATTTATTGTATTGCGACGAGTCAGTTGTTGCAATTTTTTCCGCAATGCCTTGGATCGGTCATATCTAAAATTTATCTGGTGTTTATAAACTTTCTTGGAGTGATTCTTAATTATTTCTGGTCAAGTACGTGGGAGTGCACTCCTCGTATGCCTGTCCACAATGAAATGGCTTAGTGTGGCAGTGAGTCTGACAAAATCATTGAGTTATTCGTATTCTAAAATGATCTGGAATTTGTCTTTGAAACATGAATTAAAATGCACTGGCCTTCATTTTTATGGCTGCATTACATATTTATTTAATGCTGTCAGGATTGTGCCTAAAGCCCTATTCACACGTGCAAGTTTTTGCAGCAAAAAATTGAACGTGCAACTTGCATGTGGAAGTTTGGTCACAAAGCAGATTTGAAGTTCTTGCAGCTGCAAATTATTAACTGGAATTCATACTATTGAATTTAATTCGCACCTGTGAACGCAGTTGCAAGTCGCTTGAATGTCTTGCACCTGCAACTTGATTGGTCAATCAGAATGTTCGTTTGAGAATACTTGCAGCTTCAAGTATTTCATGCAAGTTGCAGCTGCAAAATCTCGCTGCAAAAACTTGCACGTGTGAATGGGGCTTTAGGCATTTTTGTATTCTGTGTATTTGAGTTGTCTGAATAAAACGTACTGCTTCTTCGATTTGACGCTTGTAGACTTTTATTTTGTTTTGTAACTTATCAACCAGATCTGCGAGGCGGTCTTGGTTCTTTTTGTCTTCTTCCACCTTAAAACGTGGTATTTTAAGCTTTAATATCGTGAGCTGATACTGTACAAACTGTGATGAAGTACTGTTCCAATTTCAATCAGTTATAACATCAGTTGTCCAAGCTTTTCTTGGAAGCAAAGGTTCGTTAAAAATGCACTTTATTGCTGTTATTTTAATGTTTGTTTCGGATGGATTGCAAGTTGACGTGCTGCGTTTGAACAGACTCTATCGTTGCAAGCATATATCATTGAAAAAAACAGTCGATTTTTATTAATCCATCGTTATTTTTTAATTCAATACTTTATAAAAACAACAGTTAGTCCAGGAAAATTCAAATCAAGAATAATCGTTGACACCAATAAAATTTTTAACTTAAAACAATTTTAAAACAAATTCTTCTTTCAGAACTTTTCTTCAAATAAATTAAAATTAAATTCCAAGTGATTTTAGAAACTAAAGTATAAATTAAAATTTTACTTACACAAACATTTACTTTGACTACCGTGACAACTGAACAGAACTCATAGGAGTCCCAGCTGTCATCTTTGATTGCAAGATTTTGTGCCAAATAGTCTGCATATTAAGTTTTCATCAGGAATTACGTTTAATTTCATTGTATGCCTGAGCAGTTTATTTTTTGTATTTAAATTGTAAGATAAATCTCACCTGAAACTCGAGTTCTTTAATGCGACGTTCCTGTTTGCTAGTATTTTTCAACAAGTCCGTTGCACGCCGCGTTTCGCTGTCCAAGTCGCCTTCAACTTCTCTGACCTGAAAAATATTTTATTAATATATATTTTGGTGTTCCACTTCACACTGAGCACGAGCAATTGACTTAAGTAAGGTATAATTGGTTTGTCAGCTTCAGACTAATATTGCATTAAGAATTGAGACAAATATGGTATAGTTTTTGAATATTTTATTAATATATTTTGTTGTTCCATTTCGCACTGCGCACGAGCAATTAACTTAAGTTAGGTATAATTGGTTTGTCAGCTTCAGACTAATATTGCATTAAGAATTGAGACAAATATGGTATAGTTTTTGAATATTTTATTAATATATTTTGTTGTTCCATTTCGCACTGCGCACGAGCAATTAACTTAAGTTAGGTATAATTGGTTTGTCAGCTTCAGACTAATATTGCATTAAGAATTGAGACAAATATGGTATAGTTTCTGAATATTTTATTAATATATTTTGTTGTTCCATTTCGCACTGCGCACGAGCAATTAACTTAAGTTAGGTATAATTGGTTTGTCAGCTTCAGACTAATATTGTTTCAAGAATTGAGACAAATATGGTATGGTTTTTGAATATTTCATTTTATAAAAACAATTTGTTTCGTTTCGGTGTTCTTTGTTTAGTGAACTTACTCGTTGTTCCAACTTTGCAATGATCCGTTTTCCTCCTTTCAGCGCGGCTGCTTCGGCTTCGTCCAGTCTTGTTTGCATTTCCTAAAACATCACTTGCAGCCGCTAGAATCCCAGATATTTATCACTTTAAAATTTCAAATTTTCTTATTAAAAATATACTGCTCAAGTGTTGCTTGTTTTGAATTAAAGGGATTAATTTTATGGCTCGTGTTAATCATCTAACTGCTTGCTCACTTCGCCTTAGCATTCGCTTAAATTTAAGCTTAAGCGTAACCCTAAACATATAAATCCTTATCTTTAAGTCTACTAGGTTTGCTCTCTTCCAGTAGGCGAGCTCATATAATTAACAAGGATCGAATGCAATTTATTGCATAGTTTTCGCTATATACTAACTTTTATCTGAACTTCAAGACCTTTACGCATTCGTTCGACATGCATCGCGTGTTCTTGTTCTTGACGAAGCTCTTCGGCAAGTCTTGCGGCATCGCCAGTGGCTTTTTTCGATCGTTCTTCTGATGCTTTGAGTTCGTTCAGTGTTTCATCCAAATCGGCCTGTATTTAATTTTTAAAGTATTAAAATTTTATAGATTTTTCAATTCATCTCTAGTGAACGGTAACGGGAAATGTGGGAAAGTTACGTTTCGGGTTCATAATTGCATGCTTTGTTTGAGTATATGATTAACTTAACAGAATTGTTGAGAGAGATAGAAAATTTATATTTTGAATTCAAAACTATATGGCTTAGAAGATGGAGGAACCTTATTCTCGAATACGTGCGTTTTCCGCGTATTGCTAGTTAGTGATACTTGTATCTTTCATGTGAAATTGACATTCTCAGATGCGGTAGTTCGCTTGTTTGAATACCTATCATTAATCTATGAGACATATTTAAGAATGCGTCATTGTTTTCAAATGTTCAAACTAAAGTGAATGCGTAAGCGAATATGAGAAATTATTATCACAGTGGCTTAAATTTGTATTTATAATTTGAACCACAATTAATCATCAATCAATCATTTTGCGTACATGCAAAGCTGCTAGTTCGCCTTCCAGTTTGCGTTTCGTTACACTTAGAGAACTGGCTTGCGCAGCGAGTTCGTTTGCATTTTCACGCGCATCACTTGCATCTGTTTCGGCTTGTTTTCGAGCTCTTTCCACCTTAAATAATGGTTGCCTTCAAGCAGTAAAGTTAAAACTTAAATATTAGCATTTTGTTACGGCATAATATACTAGAAAAGTGACATTTCTTGCATAACTAAGTTTAGTTTAAGGTGTAACGTGTGGGTGTTTCTGTTAAGCGAATGCAATGAATTCTCCTATTTCGATTTAGGCTTGTTATTTGAATGGTTTCACTTGAGCTTATGCCAGCCAGGGGCATAGGAAGGATTTTAGAAAAAAGGGTTTCGTTTAACAACTTCGAAACGAGTTTCTTGTGTTACCAACTGAAAAAATTCACATATTTCTGAACAAAAATCGCAAGCTGGAGGAAGGTTTCCCCACTGACCACCTCAGGCTATACGACCTTGTTTGCACGGTTGTTGTGAGTATTAGCTTTACACATGCACACATTTCTGATAGATATATTTTAAATCATAGTATGGTTTAAGACGAATTTAGAAAGTATTTAACCTGGTCTAAGTTGTGGATCAACTCTTCTTTTTCAGATTGCAAAAATGAACATCGCGTTTCGCTTGCCGCATACTGTTCACGAATTTCATCACGTTGCCGTTGTTCTTCCTCGACTTGCAATTGCAGTTCTCTAATTTGATCTTGATAGCGTTTCAAATTTTTTTGCGCTTCAGCGTTGGCTTTATTCGCGTGATCCAACGCAATTTCTAGCTCGTTAATATCAGCTTCAAGCTTCTTTTTAACTCGCAGCAGTTCGTTTCGAGCTTTCACTTCAGTTTCCAACGTTACTTGCATCGAATCTAGCGCACGTTGATGATTTTTGCGAGTGTTTTCAAATTCTTCTTCTTTTTCTTGGATGCGTTTTTCGATTTCTGATCGCACTTGAGCGATTTCAACTTGCGCACGCATTACTTTACTCTCTTCGGCTTCGAGTGCAGCCTCGGCTTCGTCCAGCGCGCTTTGAAGTTCCTCTTTTTCAGCTTCCAATCGTCGAACCATTTTTTGAAGTTCGTGTACTGAGCGTCCGCCTAAAGCGATACAAAAACAAATTTTCTTTATTATCTCGATGCTCAATTTTTATGCATTTAAAGCTGTGTCCACCAATTAGTAATATTGTGTCTTTGTTAACATCGGTATTCGTTTAATAGAAATATACCGGAGATCCCGTGGTTTGGATATCGTTAATGTTTGGTATTACGGCCATTCACTGGACAATTTGTCGACTATTATGATATACTTAGACTCAGGATTGTGATAAGGATTATGTTTAGAATTCAGACTTAAGAGGCTTTTGGAAGACAAGTTGTCGGGCGCCGAAATGTCCTAAATTTGTAATTTTAGATCACAGTTGAAATGAAAAATTTTGATTTACACGTACTGTGTCAATTGTTAACAATACATGAATATTTGAAATCACCAATATTTTGCAAATGAGATTCCAAAATTTCGAAACGAAATTTTGCTCTTTAAGCCAATAGTGAATGAAATGATAATCACGATTCAAAACGACGTAAATGATACCTTCGCTAAGTTGATCTGTCAAATCTTTTATTTCTTGAGCTAAATTCTTGTTCTCACGCTTGTACGCTTCCATTTGTTCGTTCATTTCATCGTGCGTCACTTTCAACTTATACAGTTCCGTGGACATGGATCGGCATTCTCTTTGGCTTGCATCAAGCTCTGCTGATAAATCTTCGGTCTTTTTTCGCCATTCATCAACCACTCGATCAAATCCTTTTTGTTTCTTTTCCATTGACGATGCATAGTTTTGTGCACGTTCACATTCGACTTGTGCGTCATCCAGCTCGCCCATAATACGATGTTTTTGTTTTTCGAGTGCAACCGCTTTGTTGTTTGCTTGATCCAAAGACTCGTGTAAGTCGTTCAACTTGACGGCCAATTTTCGTTTTGCATCCTCAAGCTCCTCGGCTTTAACCAATCCTTCGCCTTCGTATTTCGCGCGCCATTGCTGGGCTTCGGCGTTTGCTTTTGCAAGTTGTCGCTGTGTTTCCGCTTTTGCTTCGCTTTCTTCCTCCAGTTGTTCTCGAAGTGTGTCCAACTCGTGTTCGACGTTTCGTAGTTGTCCAGCAAGACTTTGTCGTTCACGCGACTCTTCATCAGCGCTTCGTTTGGCTTCCTCCAGCTGTGATTGCAGTTGGCTTTTAAGTCGAGTCAATGCGCTCAGTTGACTTTCGGCATCCTCTAGTTGGCGTACAAGATCACCAGACTCAGCATTCATTCGGCTTTTCAAGCTTGCAAAATCGGCCAATTGTCGTGATTGTTCATCGCATTTCATGGTCAGTTCGCCAACTTGTAGTTCTAACGATTTGCATTTCTTATCGATATCACTTTTGGATTTTGCTTCGGCATCGAGGGCGTTGTGCAAGTCATCAACTTCTCGTTGAATTACCGATTTATCTTTTTCAAGCTTTGCCCGTTGTTTTTGCAGCTGATCCAACTGGTCGCCCATTTCCGCCACTGCATCGTTGTGTTTTTTCCGCAATGCGCCAAGTTGTCCTTCATGATTCATGTTTGCATCTTCCAGATCACGTCGCAATTTGGATAACTCGGCTTCGCGTTTCTTGTTCAGCTCGATTTGAGCTGCTGTTGCTCCGCCAGCTTCGTCCAAGCGTTCACTCAAGTCTTCCAGTTCTCGTTGAGCATCGGAACGAGCTCTCTCGCTCTTGCTTCTAGCTTGTCGTTCGCTTTCAAGTTCTTCAAGCAATTCTTCGTTTTTACCTTGCAGTTCTTTCACCTGCCGTTGTAGTTTTGCAACCAAAGTTTGCTCATCTTCAAGTTTTGTTTGAGCTCCATGCATTTCAGCTTCTCTCTTTTTAAGATTGTTTTCAACGTCATGCTTTTGTTTGTTCGTTTCGTCGATTGTTTCATTTGCAACTTTTAAATCACCTTCGATTTTGCGTTTCGCTTTTTCAACCTCTTGACGTTGCCGTTTTTCGCGTTCCAAACTATTTTCAAGTTCATCCAAATTGTTCTCGAGTTTACCTTTAACTTTGTTCAAATGATTGACTTTGTCTTCTTCGGCTTGTAGATCGTCTTGTAGTTTTCGGTTGCATTCTTCTTGATGTTTCTTTTCTTTGTTCAATTTTGCAATCAGTTCGTCTTGTTGTGCCATTTCGTCTTGTAGCGATTTAATCTGATTTTCTTTCGATCCTTTTTCCGATTGTGTTTTGCGTAAACTCATTTCCGAGTCTTGTAATTGTTTTTTCAGCGCGTCGTTGTCAGCTTCGACTTTTTTCTTTTGTTTTTGAACATCCGCTGTTTTGCCTTCTTGATCCGATACTCGATCATTGAGATCCGATAGTTGCTTTTCTAAATCTTTTTTCTGAGTTTCCAACTTGATGCATCGATCGTCAGCTCCTGATTTATCTGCTTTTTCGGCTTGCAACTCGCTCAGAAGTTGATTCTTTTCTTCGATTAGTTTCGTGTTATTTTCTTCCATTGTCTTACGCCCTGCTTCCTCTTTTTCGAGTTTTTCTTTCATTTCCTGTAATGTTTTCAACAAGCATAATTGTGCATGTTTGGTAGTTGAGATTTTATATTAATGACGTTATTAGGATGATGTTATGTAACACATTAGGGTGACGCCATAGTTTTTGAAAGAAATGATGTCATACAGCGCCGTCCGTTGCCGCACGGTGCCGTCGGTCCCCGTTCCTAGTGACAAAATACTATTTTTTGCAGGCCAGCAGGCCAGATTCTGAAAATTCAATTTTTTAATACTTCAAATGCTTACTTTCAAACTGTGATATAAATTCATTTATTCAGAATACGCGTTGCGTCCAGTACATACACCTAATGCTGTAACATGGTTTAAATAATGTTGTGCAGATAAAAAAATAGTCTTAAACGCTACCTAAAATGTAGTGTGAATAATTCTTTGAACTTACATCGATTTGTTTCTGCAATTTTTCCATTTCTTCTGCTTCTTTTCCGGCTTTCAACAGCGGTTTTACCATACCATAAAGTTTGAACCAAACCCACGTTCGTAGTTCAAGCCATGACCGGATATTCTTTTGTAAAATCGTGTAGCCAGCCATTTGCTTCTGTCGTTCTTTGGCTTCTTGTTGTGCCAAAAACCAACGGACTTTTGCTTGAAGTCCTGTTATAAGCCGTGCCAGCTCTGCGTCACGGGCATCTTCTAAGTGCGCCAGTACGCCTGCTTTGAAGAAAACCTGAAAAAGATGAAATTGGGTATCAAATTTGGTTATGCAATTGGTCAGTATTTACATTTTGAATTAACTTAAGTCGTTTGCCTGTTTTTGTTATAAAAATATAGAAACTTAACAAATATATCACGTATTTCTGGTCAGTAGTTACCTTTGCCCACAATAAAAACTGTATATAATGAAAATTACTACACTACTATTTAATTTAGCTTACCTTGGTGGCTCCCATACGATATTGTTCAGGATCAAGGATTTTCTTATCTTCGATTACTCTTGCCATTGCTTTAGCAGCTTCTGTAGGATCTTCATTTGATTTGGCAGCGTCCGCTGCCAAGATGGCATACCTAAAACAAACATTTCATGTACGATTTGTAGCCACTAACGTTCATTGCGTGCCAGTTAACTCTCCTCGATATTCGGCAAAAAAATGTCAGTTATAATACCTATTGCAAAATACTTTGAGTCCGAAGTCTATGCGTCAAAATATTGCGCTTTGCTCGTGCTTGCATTCGAACACTTCTAAGAAAACAAATATTCAACCTGTCTTATCAATTACAGTTAAAAATGTGACGTTGAAAATTGGTACTTACGTGTAAAGAAGCTCTTATTGTTCTTACACAAGAACTCTGCGGTTTAGTTCAGTATATATGTTCCGGAAATTACCAACATGCAAGTTGCCCTTAAGTTTTTTCTCGATCCACCCGGGCAACCTTCTGTACGAAGTATATCGAAAACAATAAAATTCGCTCATTGTATGGTCCAACCGCATTCTGTGCTGCTTTTCAATTTTAAAATGACTTCAAAAAATTAGAGTACTGAAATTTTATTATTATTATTATTATTATATTATTATTATTATTGTTATATTATTATTATTATATATTATTATTATTATTATTATTATATTATTATTATTATTTGCGTTTAAGTCATAAGTAGAATATTCTATTTTACCTCTGTTTGAAGTCCTGGTGAGTGCTTCTGTTCGGAAATCCTTTTCTGCAAATTCGAATACCTTCAAGGACTCCGTTGCAAGTCAACTGATTCATGCATAAGCCAGCATCAATAACACCTACAAGCAAATATTGTCATATTCGTAGTAGGTATATATGTCCTGAACGGAATGTTGCCGTTTAACCAATTTTTTTCCTGCCGATTGTAAAACATAAGCTACATAACTCAAACTCTCTTATCTACGGTTTAGTATAAATGATGCCCGAACAAATCACCCGGCAACTTAATTGTAACCTAATGGCTGGGTTTCTGAACTCTTTTTTAAGTATTTCTTAACTTATCCTTAAATGCTTACTTAAGTATTCGACTTAAAAAATATATACTCAAGTTTAACAGAAACGCCTAAATGCAAATTTTTGATCCACAGTCGTATCGATAGAGTGTTAGTTTTACTTTACAATGATGGGTTACCGTGAGTCTACAATATCAGATGGACTAAGGTTAGCATGCCAGTACTGTAAAGCGTAATATATATTAACTTTGCTTATGCAAGTTTCACAATAACATGCGTACACCAAGTGACTTTTGAGGGGGTAGTGTCATGGACACTAAAGCCAAATAAGCTTCAGTATCGTGGACGCTGATGCCAACAACTTCCCATGACACTACCCCCTTAAAAGTCTCCTGGTGTACGCATGTTATTGTGGAAGTTGAATTAGCAACTTGAATCTTTTCTCACCGTTGTGTACTATTTGGAAACGATAAAAAGGTAAAGTATTCTTAAAATGGTTATTTTGTTAATCAATATTAAACCGTCAGCATCAATAAATGGGTTTTATGCGGCGGCTAAACACAATTAATGTTACCTGATTTTTTCAATTCATTAGGAATAATGCATCGAATAAAATGTGGATGAGTCGTGTGAAGCATTCCCATAAGGTTATTCAGCGATTCCTTAAAAGTTAGTCAGTTTTTCATAAATACGGTGTTCTGTAGCATGTGTTTGGTGACTTGTTTCAAAATATGAAAATTTCTATTGCAGCAGCTATCAATGATTACTGTGCTTTAAATATTGTCATTAATTTTGTGTTGACAGATTTAAACCTTTTGAAACATTTACCTTCGTAAAATGTCACAATTGTACTAGAATTTTTTTAATTTTTAAATTTCAAACGAATCTGATGCATCTGCTACATGTCATCGTGGAATTTTTACGGAATATTATACAATTTAACTTTCAAATGAACTCATTTACCCGATAAACCATAGAAACAGTTGCGAACGCGGCTGATTTGCCTTTCTTTTTGCCACCGCCGCCTTCTGAAATAATTCAAGTATAATAATGCATTAGATTTCTTATCTTTTATGTTGCAAAATTATTGCAAAAATTTTGTGCAAATCAGCAAAATGCAAACACAATACATACAAAACATGAGTGTATTTTGGGCATAAACGGTCACCCATATAATATTGTTTTAAAATTTTGAACACCGCAGTTTGGGAATACCTTACTCTACCATTGATGACCTTCTGTAAAACTACGCAATTACCTTTAGCTTTTTTGGCCGCTTCTTCTTGTGTTGTATAGTCAGCCCAGCACGCTTTCATTAATTCCATCTCAGTTGATTTAAGTACGGCAACTGAAGTGTCGTTCAAAGGATCTTTGTTTTTTTCAAGCCAAGCTGTGACGTTATATCGCACCTGATAATTAATAATGGCACACAGTAATGTAGGCTTACTTAGTACACTTTTAGCAAATTCTCACGTATGCTTTTGATATATTTCAAATTACAGCTTAGTTTGTATGGGTTTTAAACTTAAGTTTATTGCTGTAATGTTCAATTGCAGCAATTCTTATTCTTATGCGATCGGTGCATAAATTGTTTCAACTGTTAAGAAAATATAATTAATATAAAGTTTAAAATAGTTTTTTTAAATAAAAAATCGTTTAATTTTATTTTTTTGCGTTACACACTACGCTTATATATCGTTCAATTATTTACAAAAACCATGATAACTTGGCTAAATATCGTAAAAGCATTTGAAAAATAATTTCCATTTCTGAAACGCTTGTAGTTGCGAAATTGGAATGTGTATTAAATATTGTTATCCGAGTTAATATAAAAGGCTATTCGACGTGTGTTTTTGTCTCACTATTCCAGCGTAATGTCCCAAAGCGAAATGTGCTTCCGCTTGTTTTCCTTTTGGTGGTTTAGGTTTTTGAAAATTGTTGTGTTTGCCCAAATATTTATCGTTTAGTTTTTGCGCATAGCTTTGATCGGAACCTTTCGGAACGACACATTCTTCATCGAGCATGCTGATAACGCCTTGAGGCTGAAAGACAGTGGTATGTTGTAGAATAAAAAAGTTAATTTCTCCCATTTCAAATACGAATAAGTGAATACTTCAGCTAATTGATCAGGCCCGTAAACAGCTCACATTGCTAGGGGGCTAAACGTTTTGAGGCGGAGGCGTATACAACGGTTTTGATGCTTTACAAGAAACGTTGACTACTCTCTAGGAAGGGGGAGGGCGTTGGAAGATTCTTCCTGGCGTACTGAGCCCCCTGCACTCCATCTGGCTATGGGCTCGTAGCGGATTGACCGTAAACATCATAGTTTTTATGCGATTACTTATATTACAATATTTATTAAATAGCCAAACATGAAGTCTTGGATGTCAAACTTGGTAACCGTTCTTAGCTCTTATTTTTCAAGTTTGCTGTGACGATTAGAACTTTCCAGCAAATTAATTATTACATTTCATGTTCAAAGTTACCATCAACTGCGTTGTCAAAATTTAAACATTGTTTAACTATAGATTTCGTTTTTAAATGTCAACCTGTTCAATCAACTGGATGCACGCCGCAAGATCGAGTCCAAAATCGATAAACGTCCATTGAATGCCTTCTCGAGCGTACTCTTCTTGCTCGAGCACAAACATATGATGATTGAAAAATTGTTGCAATTTTTCGTTGACAAAGTTGATCCAAATTTGTTCGAAACTGTTGAAATCAAAAATTTCAAATCCTGCAATGTCTAAAACACCAATGAACGTTTCACGTTTCAGCTGTTTTGCGTCCAATGTTTCATTACAGCGGTTGATTAACCAGTGAAACATTCTCGCGTACAGACCTTTTGCCAACGCGCCGAGTGACCAGTTCACCTGAAATCAAGTAAACAATAACAAAATATTAATAATCTAGAAACGCCTAGCGGACATATTTAACAACGTCTGATAATTTTCGTATAAAATTTATTAAGTGTAGCAATAACTGTACACGTTAAGTTGCAGACTGCACGGGGGAGGCGATAGCTGTGTGGATCGCATCGCTCAAACTTGCTTCAACCCCTTTCCAGCCCCCACCCCCGCCACCCCCCTCCCGCAAGTAACGTAACCTTTCTCTGAGCGTTTATATTACAATACATTGATTCAAACTTAGGCTTGGCTTAGGATTCAAATCCTTTGCCAGAGCCTACACCTGATCCTAAGCCTAACTTTAAACCTTAACCTTCCGCAAATTTCCGAATTTTGACAGTACGTAACCTTTCCTCTACAGCGTTTATGTTGTGACAAATTTTAGAATCCCAAGGTTATGGTATGTAAAAAGTGCACAGTTGTAGCAAAAAATGTTTCGTAGAAATTTGACGTTTGCATACAGGACACACCTGTTCAAGATTTTGACCTTTATTGACCCATTCGGTGCCGACACGGACTCTTGGCTTGCAAATTGATTTGATGAAATCCGGCGCAGAAACCCCGAAGCATGCGCAGCATTTTTCGTCTTCTGCAAAAAGCATTCATATGGAATGTATTAAACAGGTGTATGCCTAAACGCTATAAGAAAAATCAAATTTGTCATTTCTGCATTAAGATTATGCCTTCAAACTGCTCTGGTATACTGTAGTTACCCGAATAATAGGGTTAACTGATATTATCTTTTGTTTCTGCAGAGGAAACCTGTCATTCGGTTACAGACTGTTATTTGTTTTAATGAAACCCCATGTTAGTTCGACACAACATCATCCTTGTTCTATATTCTTTCTTTAATGCAGAACTGACTTGCTCCGAAACACTACAGTTGATTGCTATGTCCGTTAATTTTTTTTCTGGATTTAATAAGGTTTATGCGAGCTGTCTGAGTGTCTGTTATATATCTGAGCTGTCGGTGTCATTTATTTTGATTTGATGTTGTAAATTCTAATAAGAACTTTTGGGCACTATCCACTAACGAACTTTCTTTATGGATGTATTGATTGGAATTCAAAATGGAGCCCCTCTTATTACGCCCTACTATTCGGGTCATTACCACCTAAACGTAATTTAATAATTTAAAAGCTTCAGGAGTGTGTTAAAATGACGCAAAGAAAAATTTATTTTCTCACTTTTGCATCAAATTTCAATATCATACTAAAACTTGTACCTTTTTTAGTATTTTCTTCGTCTTGTTCTGCCTGCTCTTCACGCGGACGCTGTTTGAATCGCATCTGACCCATATGCATCATGCCAGCGCACACTTTGTACATGTCAGTCTTTTGATCGTATGTAAATCCCATAATATCGTACGATTCCTGAATAAATTTAGCAACTTACAAGTTAGATTTCATGTTAATTTTTGCGAACATTGTTTTTATCTATTCCTGACCAGCCGAAATTGTATACATAAAAAGATAGTAAAATGTGACAAAACCTTAGAAATATTATACTTTTTCTTGCATACTATACACACGACAATCGTTTGTAACTAATATTAATAGAACTAATATATGCGCGTAGACCGAGGGGTCTAAACGGTCAAATTCCTTTTCATAATTTTGGTGTTCGGGTTTTAGGAATTTTTTTGTTGGCGACAGCAGAAACCAAACTTCGCAAATTTTAAAAAGTGTGAAAAAATATTTCAAATATCGTGGCTGCGCCTTGTTGGCATCGTTTTGCAGTTGGCATAGTGTACGTTATCCCACACCATTAAACTTAAGCCTTAGGCAATTGTTTAGACATATCTAAGCCTTTAGCCAACCGGCCCATGTATAGAAGAGGGCCGGAACAGTAGTATAAGCATATTCTTAAGCCTAAACGTATGGATGAGCCTATTCCTAAGCCTAAGCCTAAGCCAAAAAACTTAGTCTAAAGCTTAAACTGACTCTATTATAGCCCCTGCGGAAAGCGATCCGGCCCTGTTCTATACATGGGCCAGCGAAGCTAAGCCAGAAAGAGTAAATGTAGGGAAAAATGTACTAGAGCTAAGTTGACAAGTACTTACATCAGTCATTTGCATTTCTTCAAAATCGTCAATACCGTCGATCGTAAGTTCAGCTTGATTGACGTAATCGTAGCACCCAACGTCCATGTCAAGAATCAATTTCTCTGTAGCAATTTTAATGACAAACTGAACAAGCTGTTTGTTTCAGGTTAAAAATACACGACTTTGAAAAAATTAGTAAATTCGGCACCTTTTCTTGAAGTTTAAATTAAATGATTTTGATAAAATAATTAATTACAGGCGATGTGTATCGCAATCGACCGGGTATACATACTATGGCAGAAACTTAACCATGGTGTGAGCATTAGTAAAAAATATCGAATTCGCATACACAGATAGTGATTCAAATATACGCCAATGTTACTTTAAGGGGCGTAACAGTAGATTAAGCATATCCCTAAGCCTAAGCCTAAGCCTAACCGTTGCAAAAATGTGTTCTTAAGCCAAGCCTAAGCCGAAGCAAAAAATGTAATCTAGAATCTAAACCCACTCTTTTATAGACCCGCCAGAAACCGGGACGCCCGTTAAAATAAACATGGGCTAAAATATGCATCACGTTACCTTTCAATTTTTCAACAGCTCCTGACATGATTTGGTAGAAAATGTGGTAACATCTTTCTCCTGGCGCTTGCTTAACTACACGTGATTTTTCCAGCAAATCTGCAAAAAAGAAACTGCGGGTTTAGACAACCTGCAGTGCATGTAAGTGGATGACGTTGCCTAGAATAAAACTCATCATTGCAAGTCAGACGTATTAATACTACAATTCTGAACATGGGTCGCATGAAGCAATGATATATTAACAATTTGCCTCGCTCGCTACGAAACGTCGCAAAAAAGCTGTTACATGAAATTATACAGTTTCGAAATGAAATCCGTGTTAAGTCCTGCGTTTCTTGCATCCTAAATAATTTTACAATAACATGCGAAGTTTATCATTTTCGTGTGGATCATTTTCAAAATTGTTCTACAGATACTAAGAAGTTAAATATCAGTTTTAAAAAACGAAGCCATGGTTAAACTGTTTTACAATGTTCGATGTCGCAGCCGGCCACTTTGCCATCACGGCTAAAATGAATTCGAATAAATTTGCCAAATCGCGAAGAATTGTTGTTTCGAACTGTTTTCGCGTTTCCGTATGCTTCAAGCACCGGATTCGTACGAACAATTTTGTCTTCCAGTGAAACCTGAAACGTTTAAAATTAATGCTATATAGCAAGTTACAGCCGGATGCGAAAAGTACCAGAAGTAAGATCTGGAGAGCTACAAAATTTTGCCTGAATCGCAACCAGGGCTAAAGGTGACACAAAATTTATGTAACAAAAATTATATTAAATTTGCTAATTTTAGTAATAATCTTACAAGTGTTGTTAAAAAATTCGTTTTAAGCCTTTTTTCGAAAGATTTCGGCAATTAAAGCTGGTTTAGGTATTAACAAAAAAGTGTGCATGCAATTTATCGAAATATTTTTCGTATAGTGCCAGGTGAAGTAATAATGCTCGTGGTAATGAGAAAGTCCAACGAAACAAAAGTATATCAAGAAACTTGGTAGTTTAAATGATGAAATTAGTTGCACTTACCTTTTTCTCTCCAGGTTTCGGAGGTTCTGCGTCAGACTGACTTGCACCAACCATTGCAAAGTACGAAATGACCTTCTTCGTATTTTCTGTTTTCCCAGCGCCAGATTCGCCAGTGATCAGCATACTTTGATTTTCTCGATCTAAACAATAATTCTATAACTTTTGCAACTTTAAAACGCTTTGGAATTGATAAAACCAAAAGATTATTTCATTAACAAAAACAACTAACATCGAATGTTTAATTTGGAAAATGCTTTTAGAAGTATAAGCCGCGCATTAAGATATTTTAGCAGTTACCCTGCAACATATTTCGATAAGCTTCGTCCGAAACGGAGAATAAATGCGGGGGGACTTCGTTGCGCCGTTTGCCCATAAATATTGCAGATACCGATTCAGTATAAATTGGCAATCGTTTATAAGGGTTGATGACCACACAAAACAAACCGGAGTACGTCTAAAACCAATATATAATAAACCCATTACCGTCATTACATTTCGCAGTACATTGATCCAACATTATATCGAAACGTACACGTATAGTTTATGTTTTGTTTAATAAAAATTTCTACTAATGAGACATTGGCTAGATTTCTGAAACGTTACTTAAGCCTGACTTCCATACTTAAAGTATGTGCTAAGCATTTACTTAGCCAATTTACCATTATAAAAGCGTACATCAACTAACTGAATACTTGAGTTACTGACCGAATTTGATGTTTTACACACAGCCGTTTCAGGCATATTAACTTTATTCAAATTGAAATTGTAGCCTCACTGTGCCTTCTTCATATAAAGCAAAACTATGCCTTCGTTGTTATGACAATGGCTCAAGTTTCGCACTTACTTATTTGTATTTACAAAGTTAAGTATTTATTTTAAGTCGACGACTTACGTAATTACTTAAACATACCTTAAGTATTAATTTAAGTTAGATTTCGGAAACTCAACCATTTTTCATTAAATTTTTTGACAAATATTTTCCAATTTTGAGCTCAGATTTTAATAACCGGACCACGGGCGGAAGGTGGTTCCCGGTTGGCTTTCAAGTCTTGCAATGCTCTTTGTCTGCATATATTTCTAATTGTTCACTGCACATTGTGTGTACTATTTCACTCATACCCCATAGTAAAGTGAGAGCGCCCTGCGACTGAATTGAAGTACTTGATATTACAAGAGCTTATCATATTGTAGTGTTGCTATAAAATCAAACTATTCCAATTGTATATTGCCAAGTTTATGCATTTGCGATTACTTCGTTGTACCTCAGTTAATAAATTGGTTCCTAAAAAGTATATATATGTCTTACATAAATCAACATTTGCAGATAACGTTGACGCAAATTATCCAACACAGATGCGTCGTTCAAGAAACTAAGCGTCGACATATCTTCAGCGAGGTAAAATTTAACCGGATTGCACTCTTGAAGATCGTCTTTTTTGATTGTTAGCTGAAACATTTTTTTAAAATTATCATTTCAACCGTTTGCTCAAAAATCAGTATAACTTTCGACTGTCCCAATGAAAAATAAAAGATTAAACAATTTCCGTGCCACGGACCAGTAGAGAGTTCAGAAATTTCTGAACGGAAACGCCACTCGAGATATAATAGTGGCAAAAAAAACTTGAGAGCAAATCAAACGAGAAGCCGAAAGCTATTTTAGTGCGAAACCATAGCGTAAAATCTTGGTTTTGATGTCAGGGCCGGCGTGGCCCCGCCAGCGTGCCCCTGTCAGTGCCTCAGCAATAAATACATTTCTGCAATTATGACACACGACAACAAATTCACGGCTACGCTTTTGGGTGGCAAGTTTAACGGTTTTGGGTGGAATCGCCTACTGGCGGCTGTGGTGCGCGTCACTCCGTAGAGTTCTTCAAGATAGTATCAGAGAAGTTTTAGACACCAAATACATCCACACCACATCCACCCTTGAATATGTCTAATATGAATGTAATCATGCATTTCTTTATGTAAAATTGTAAGTACATAGTTTATATTTGATTCTAGAATTGAATTAGTACTAGTAATCCGTAGTTGCATACATGTGCAACTCTCTCAAAATGCACTGTTTTGATATATGTTTAGAAGGATTTATTGAAGCAAGTCTGTTCTTAAGCCTTGAATCTTGATTGACAATTGTGCGTTCAATTCCAATACAAATTTTTTAGCTGTGTGGGTGCGGTAGGAATGATGGACCCCGAGATCCACCATGCGCTCAAAATTGTTCACTTAGGAAGGTGGAAGCAAATTTGCATATGGATATACAAATCTGCTGCCCAATATACGTATGTGGGGAATTCCAGCTTTAATTTATAAATTTTAAATAAACTGTTTTATATAGTGACGCGGTATAAGGACTTATTTTAACTTCTAAAGCAAAATTAATAAGTGTGAACTGAAAGAATAAATGCGAATCACAAGTCAATTTCTGCTTAGCTAAACTATACGCTCATCGCACTTACTGTTTCTCCTTTAACACTAACAGCAGTGACAGTATCGCCTTTTGCGTCTTTGATCTCAGCTTTGACATAACCTTCTTCTGGATCCGGCACCCAACACATTTTCTTTCCGGCGGCGTCTTTCTGTTGTGATGTTGCCTGGAAATAGAAATAATTTGCGAACGACTTAAACAAAACTATTAACAAGTTCGATTTAAATTTCACAACCGAAATAAGTTCTCAAGTCAAATTTACAGAGTTTGTCGGCTTATAAAATTCAAAAAATGTTGTTTGAAGTGTGAAGCGCGTTTATAATTGCGTTTTATTTTTTACCACGATTGGGATTGATAATTGAACATACCGAGTTTAGTATATCAAATTGGGATAATAAAAAGATCTGAACTTGCAATCTGAGTTCCGACAGTGCTGCCTAATTTTATATAAAGCATATTAAAGACTGAGAAATCGTCTATTCGTTCGGTTACCTTGATATATTAATAGTTAAAATATATTCGAACAGCGCTTTTAAAGATCAGTACAAAGTGGTGATTTTTTTATGCCAAGTGATTTTTTTGGTTTCCTAGGTTTTTGTTCTGCATTTACCTTCAGCAACTCTTCCTGCGGAAGACGAAGATATCTCCATCCTGGATCTTTTTCGTGGTCCATGCTATATCGCTTGTTAGGTAAATTTTATCAACGAGCAAATTCAGTTGATTGAAGTCAGCCTTGAACAAGATAACTAAGGGTATGATAACTAAGCAGTGCGTATTATAAAACTTCAAAATGGAAGATGAAATTATAAGGTTTATTGTTTATACTTTGGGCTTGAGATTCAATTTAAATGTCGCTTTAGAAGAGTTTTCTAAGTTGGATCACGTCATGGTCGCGTATCCCTGATTAGATATACAGCGTACACAAAATAATCATGGCTGCCATGTTCATTATTTTAATGGTCGATCCTACAGTCGTACCTTTTCGACGGGATTAGAATACAGTATTAATTAGGTTGTAAACTAGATTTTACAGTTAGGCTTAGTTTTGGACTTCTTCGTTACGACGGGTGCTATACTGGAGAATTTGCTATCACCTATTGCGTGCCTCTGCTAGTATCATTTCGGTCAGTGGCGTAGCCACTATTTAAATACGAGAAATTATATCATGCTGCGTCTATAGTGACCGTAGCGAACGAAAATTTTTTGACATCAAGGATCCTTCAACGGAAAATTCTAAATCCTGTCAGAACGTTTTCCACCTCTCAAGAAATTTCAAAAGAGGATATATCTTGTTTATCTTCAATGACGTTAATTTTATCGTGATTAATATCAGAATACCTAGATTGTGCTTTGTTAGAATTAATTTACTATCTGAATGTTTGAACTGCGCACTCAACTCCGCATTCAACTGAAGTCTCGTTTGAATCGTACAAGCTTTCATTGGAGGGTGTAGAAAAAACTCTGCAATATACATTTCGCCTATTAATAATTAAAACTCAAAAACTTTAATAAAACTGGCTTACCTCAAAACGAAAGTTTTAAAACAGACTGATCGACAAGACAAACGGTTCAGGCGTTAAAATATATTTTTGAGAGCGCCGAAAATGCACAATTTAGGTAGTAATTCGCACACGTAGCACTCACAAAATGTTGTAATTCGGCGAATAAAGATTATCAAATTTTAACAAAGCACAATTTATACGATTCGAAATTTAAAACTTTCCACCAAACGTCTTGAGCAACACATTCAAAGAAGATGCCATTTTAGTTAAATGCAGCAAGTTTTACAATACCGCATGTGCAGAACACAATCGTTGCAGTTTCATATGCAGTTCGCCAATATACCTGTTCACAGTTTATCCAACATTTGAATCAAATTTACCACAAGATTAATGTGAACTGCAGCCATTTTTAGCTTGACAACATTTCCAAATCACAAAATGTATTTGGTACATAAGGTAAGTGCTGCACACCTGTTTGTGCCGTGCCAAAATCTCTTTCATTTTTGTCGTGCGCATCGTCAATATTTTAAAAATAAATTTTACCGCAAGATTAATATTTAAAGTCGTTGTTTGAGTTTCTGTGCCAATGTAGCGGTTATATGTATTAAAATGTACCTTTAATCCAAATATCTCTCGTTTGCCAGATTTAGCGGCGGAAAACTAAACACGATTTTACTGGAGATTGCAAATTTTAACCTGAAACGTTTGTCTTCACATGTTGTTAACGACACTTATACCGCACAACTGTAGCGCATTGTTCTATTAATTAAATCAATTACATTGTCGTCAATATATATTTTTTCTTGTATCTACAAAATGTTTGAGAATTTGCAAGTTAATATTTAAATTATGTAGTGAAATAAGAACTGGTCAAAATTTTTGCAATTTTGGTTAATACAAATGCTTTTCTGCAACCGATATGTTTTGTTGAAACGCAACATATTGCATGGATTGGAAAAGCAAGGAATATAAAACATAAATATTTGTGCATATATGCGTTTTGGTTGTTACTCAAATTGTTTGGCGCACAAAGTGCGACAATCTTTGAACATACATAATTCGCTACAGAGTGGATTAGTTTTATGATTGAAGAAAGAGTTATTTCAATGCCGCACCCAACTTTATGCACTGCAAAAAATAGTAGTCAAATTGACTCGCTTCGAAATAGACTTTTCCTGAATACACAAATTGAGTCAAAGTTCGACTCCGCCTGAGTCAAATTCGACTCAATTTGACTCTGGCGAAGACGAATTTTGACTCAGTTTGTGTAGCCAGGAAAAGCCTAATTCGGAGAGAGTCAATTTGACTCACTATCTTTTGCAGTGTAGTTTTAAATTTATACGATGTAACAACTGTTTTTGTTAAAGTATGGTGCACATATTAATAGAATTATTAGCCTTCATATATATTATAAACATATATATGCATATATATACCAGAAATATTAGCCTTATAATATATGTGCCAGTAATCCGTAGTTGCACCACATGTGCAACTCTCTTAAAATACACTGTGGTTTGACATATGTTTAGAATTTGTTCAAGCAAGTCTGTACTTAAGCCTTAAAACCTGATTGGCAATTGTGCATTCAATTCCAAAACAATTTTTTTAGCATGTGTGGGTCCGGTAGAAATGATAGACCACGGGATCCTCCACTCGCAAAAGAAAATATGCGTACCAAATTGATGCCTGCTTAAAACAATATACAAATTACATACATGTTAAAATAAACGCATAAATCAAACATGCTTCGTATTATAGAATAACACGAAAAATAAAAAGTAAACAACAATCTTCTATCTTCAGAATTTTTCGCTTCGAAGCATAGAAGCAAATTTGCACATGGATATACCAATCTGCGAAAACGCTGCCCAAAATACGTATGTGAGGTGTTCCTGCTTTAGTATATAGAGTATAAATTTTCCTTTTACAGTTGTTTGTTTCAATGTAAAACGTTAATAAATACAGCTAACAACTGATGCTTTAAACAGACAACCAGAACGATATTCACCAAAGAAAAAGACGGACATACCCCTATCCTACACCAAAAGCTTTGAGCAGATTAAAAATAAAAGCGGTTCTACAGTTTTTGGAATACCTTGCTGGAATTTAGAGTCTCAAATATTTTGCTGTTTTTAAATTATGTTAAAAATGTTGACTGTTTATTGTTAAGAGTTGATTTTAAATTGTCGACAGCTATCAAAAGTTTTTTACCACATTATTCAAATGCAATGCGATCGTTTATTCAGTTTGTTTTGTTATACATAAAAATATTATATAAGGTACAGTTTGCGACTAAATTATCAACGAAATATTGTAAAGCAATATGCAGTAATTTCATAAACAGGAATGACCCATGTTAATATATGGAAGGTCTGCAGACTTAACGAAAGCGCAAATCTATGCCTAAAGCAGGGTACAAATCTAAGCGAAAGCCCGAATACAAACCTAATCCTCAGCCTAAGCCAAAGCCTCACCGTCTCTAAATGCACCGGTCTTTGTTTCTTATAGGCAAATTCCTATAATTAACAATGGCCAAACCACTAGTCCATTATGGGCTAAGAAGTGCACTGTTGTACTCACCACCGTTGGTTCCATTTTTGAAGCATTAACCAAACTGGCCTAACAATAACCTAGTCCCAGTTCGAGGAAATGCTCTAGTATTTGAGTGATTGACCAATGTTACTTTTATTTCCCCTACAGTAGATTAAGCATATTCTTATTAAGCCTAAACCTAAGACGAAGCGTTGAAAAAAGTGTCTACTCTTTAATAGTTCCACCAGAAACAAGGACGGCCCTCAGTTTTTTATAAGATTCCTCCAGCTGCAAAACCATATTTAAACTTGAATGGGTAGGTTGTGAGACTTTTTAAACTATGAGATGAGTAAAATACTTCTATCGTACTTATATGTGCCAAATCTGAATCTGCTTAGAAGAAGCTATATAGCTATTACTATAGTAATGTTCATATTAGCGGAAGCTTAGCCCTTCTATTCGCTATAAAAGAGAAAGTAGTATAAAAAAGCATAAAAAAGACAATTTTACGTTTACCTTTGCAGCCCGGCCCTCCCGGGGGATGAGGGGGAATTAAAACAGGAATTTGGGGTTTTTGGGGTCCCTCCCCCCCCCCCCCCTCCCCCAATTAAACAAAAACAAAAAAAAAAAATTCCAGAATATCAGGTTTTGTCTTTAAACCACAAAAATACAATACAACACGGGGCAAAATATCTCGCTGATGAATAGAAAAGCGACTAAACGAAGTATATATAGATTTTGGTGAAATATGAATATGAACCAACTATTAAATCAGCACTAAATGTTGTCTAAAAAGCAGATTAATTTTTCTTTTAAGTAATAATATATGATCTTTGTCCAAAAATCGTAGTCCAATGGAAGCCTTGGCCGATTTTTGACGTAAAATGCGAAATAATTAGCACGAAAACGTGATTTAGAACATCGAACGACTACTACTTCGAAGTATTCCACCAGTGGATGCCTAAAATTTTAAGTGGTGTTCTGTAAACACTGTAAATTACTGAATTCTCAACATAAATTTTCAACATAATAAATTTCCGTATACAACTTCAACAGAAATGCCGCAGGATTCCAAATTTGATTTTGAATTTGAAAAATACATTTAAATTCAAAATGTTTATTAGATTCATGCCGGAAGTGGATATATTAAAAATTAGCAATTATGGTCTTCAAAGCCGTAGTTTTAGAAGATTTTTATTTGACAAAAGCGTAAAACTCCTATTTACACGTGCAAGTTTTTGTTCTAAATACCCTTTCACTAAATTTGCTGCTGTTAGTTGCAGCTGCAAGTTTTAGCTGCGAAAACTTGTACATGTAATTTCGGCTTTAAGGCAATCAAATTCAAACTTACAGAAGCCAGTAGTCCGCCTCCCGGTGCTCCACCACCGCCTGCGTTGCCTCCGGCTCCAACACTGGCAGATGTTCGATTTTTAGCACGTAATTTTGCCAAGCTATTTTCGGCAACATCTGCACGTTCTTCAGCATCCTCAAGTTGCAGTTGCAGGGCGCGATACTTTTGCAAATTAACGTTTGCAAGTTCTTCCTGCAAGTTTAAGCTGATTGTAAAACAGTTTGTGCGAAATTTTAAAATTTTATGTTTATGCAATTAATGTTATGCAGGGTTCACGTTATAACCGGGCCAGCTAGGGACACGTTTTTCCCTATAAAACTATTAACAGATGTCTTTGCTGCTATAAAACCCTTGTTTGAAAACCTAACGCTCACTAGCGATAGTATTCATTTTGATGCTTACCGCTTCTTCAATTTGTCGTTTGTACGTCTTCAGTTTTGTTTGAAGTTTGTCGACTAAATCAGTCAACCTGTCTTGGTTCTTCTTTTCTTCTTCAATCTGCAATTTAATATTTATCAACAAAACAGTAAACAATGTATACTAATATAGCTCCAGCCAGAGCTCATATTCGTTAAATGGGTATGGAATCCATTACCAGTTTATCAACAAACATGTCAAAATAACGTACTCCTGCAATTGCAAAATGCGGGACAATATTATACTTGTCGAATGCAATAGATAGTTTAACGATAAAGTTATCAACCCTACGAATTCCTACAGTTGCTAAAGTCAAAATCGGCACAGAAGAAAGACTATAGTCAAAATGCAAAAAATGTGCTGATTTTCAAACCTCGCCATTCAGTGATTCGACCGCTACAAGACCCATCACGAACTGGTGATATATGCTGCACGGGCTCAGGATGGCATCAGGTGCGGTACATTTCAATTATAATCAACCTAACAAGTCAACGGGTTTCTTCACTAATTGCTGCAGATACACAACACCACATAAGTATGCAAATGAGTATACATGCAAGAGTTATATATCCGCACACCTTAAAATTCTAGGAAAATGAGCGCAAATACGAGTTCCCACCTACTTTACAAATAATCTCTCGATTTCTGGGGCGCAACACTTAGCAGTTAATTGGTTTAAAACGTTTTTTCTTCAAAATTTTCCCCTAAATAAATGAAATCCAAACTACGCTTTGTCAACGCCGTTTGTAAAAATATAAGCCTTAGCTTACAATGAGCGTGACATTAATTAGTAATGCGCAGTAGAAAGCAGCATAAACAAACCTGGAACTCAAGCTCTTTAATACGTCTTTCTTGTTTGCTTGCGTTTTTGTTAAAATCAGTCACTCGTCTGATCTCGTTGTCTAATTCGCCTTCTAGCTCGCGAATCTGAAAAATATTACAGAAAAAGCAATTATTAAACGCAGTATAACAAATATGTCACTTAGAGCATACGGAGGTTTTAATTTCAATACTGTATAAATTAGCATAAGAAAAGAGTATGACAGTTGCCATTACTTATCAACTAGAAAATTATTATCATTCGAGCTTAAAAATTTTTTAACGACTTGGAGATTTTGCGCTGCTTATGTGTTGCCACTGATGAAGGTAGAAGAAATAATGGAACAAAGTGTATTGACCCGTCGATTGAATCCCTTTGACACAAAAGTTTGCAACTCATCCAGATTTGTGCGACTCATTTTGTTGAACAACCACGAGTCGCCTTCATCATTCGAATTAAACCCAATTTTGTAGCATAAATGGATTTTCCTTCTACTTTAGCTACATTTTAGCCTTTATGGTTTGAAACATTTTTCCAACTTCGAGACCTTCTACTTCGTGAAAAAAATTTGCTTCCAGCCATGAAAAGTGTCAAGCTCCATAGGAAGTCACATGAAACGTTTGGATGCCCCTCTTGAAAAAAAACTAGCCAGCCCATGTATAGAACAGGACTGGATCGTTTTCCGAAGGGGCTATAATAGAGTCAGTTTAACTTTTAGACTTATTTTTTGATAAGGCTTAGGCTTTGGCTTAGGCTTTGGATTAGGCTTAGGCTTAGGATTAGGCTCATCCACACGCTTAAGCTTAGGCTTAGGCTTAGGCTTGGAAATATGCTAATGCTACTGTTCCGGCTCTGTTCTATGCATGGACCAACTAGCCCAATCATTGCAAGTTAGGCTGGCTGCTGGTCTTGCTGAAACAAACAAAACACACAACTCATGCCAGGTGCATTTTTCTGCACAAATTGTACTCAGTTGAACATTGTTGTCTAAAAAGCAACATCTTCGACTCCTGGTACAAAAGACTTTTGATTAAACTTGCTAAAGCATCCAACTACAATTCAGTGCTTACTCGAGATTCAAGTTTTGCAATAATTTTCTTGCCGCCTTTCAGTGCTGCTGCTTCAGCTTCGTCCAGACGAGCTTGCATATCCTGTAAGAAACCGCGTATGTTATTGGCCAATGGACAAATTTGTTTACTGACTATCAAACAAGCAATTTAGAATTAATACACTGCGATTTTAACACAATCCGTGTATCTTAGCTTTCAATCTGTAATTAAGTAGTTCAAGCCTAAATAGCGCGTTATGTAAGTTTTCGTTTCAATATCTAGTTTGAGGTTAAGTGCTTATTAATTGTTTCTCCAATTTTTTATGTCTGTATTTTGAAGTTGAGTTGAACTATTCATTAAAATTTTAAAAAATATCATAATCAGCGCGTTTTTTTTCTGTTTTTAAAGTAAGTTTCGTGTTTTATTTTAGCAGTTTCAAATTTTCGCTTAGATTCAAAAAACAAACTAATCATCGTATGACGTTAATACTGACTTTGATTTGTATTTCTAAACCTTTACGCATTCGTTCAATGTGTGTCGAATGTTCTTGTTCTTGGCGTAACTCTTCAGCTAAACGAGCCGCATCTGCTTCTGCTTTTTTGCATCGCTCTTCAGTTGCTTTGAGTTCAGTGAGCCCTTCGTCCAAGTCGGCCTGGAACCGTTTAAAAGTTAGCAAAACGCAAGAATAACTAAGTGTGTAAACGGACTCATTGCAATGTTTCGGCAAAATTTTTGTGTTGACCGATTCAGTTATGACTACATAATGAGCGGAGGTCTGAGTTCAGCGGTACTTTTTTTAACGTTGCAGGGCTCCCGGTTCAAAAGTTATGACCCTTTAAACTTCATCTTTTTACTAAAGAAACCAGGGTTGTTGGCCGGAAAAAATTACCGGAAAAAATGGAAAAATATTAAACGATTCTTAAATATAATTTCCAACTAGATATGATATAAAATAACGTTTTTAGACGACATGTAACTAATTTTCGTGCAACACATTAACAGTGACCGTGTGTATATGTCCACCAGGACACATTATATGTCCGAAAAGAGGAAAATAGCTGCATTTGAATATATAAATAAATTTTAGTGGCACGAGATTCAATGTAAAACTACATATGCATTTTGTTCGGTTCACTTACCAGGTTTCGTCGACAGTGGGGCCAAAGTTAGGGCGCTCAAAATTGAAACCTTCCTTTTACCTTATGATTTAATACAAGAATACATCTACCTTTAACCTCGCTTTGCTCGCGTTGTTGCAGCAACTGAGAGGCTTTGATGTCAAAAAACCCAAAAGTGTCTTGGGATTTAACATATACTTTAAAAACAAGTGTGACTGTTTAGCTCGCTCCACTCATGAGCTTCTGATGTTCTGATAACCTCCTCCGATTATCCCACGCCAAAACTTAAATTTTGAAAAATTCGAATTTTAAGGTCCCAAATTCCTACATTGGACTTAAAATGATTTTGTCAAAAAACTATACAAATTATATACCATTGGACACAGGTTACGTAGCTAAGACGAATATTGTTAAATGTTTTCCAATCAGACGTCTGGCTAACGAGTCAGTGACATATAATTTGTCCAACTTATCGAAAAAAATTTTGGGTCCCAAGGGGCTGAACTTGTGGCCTTAAAACTAGAATTTTGCAAAAATTCAAATTTGGGATTAAAATGATCAGGGAATGTCATCAGAAGCTCAAATATGCAGAAAATTTAAAAATGCAACCATTTTTGGGCTGGCTAAGGATGGGATAACTGATCACTCAGACAAAGAATAAATTTTTTCCATTTTTTTCCGGAAAAAAATAGAAAAAATTCATTTTTTCCGGTCATAATTTCTTTCCGGAAAAAACATCCCTGATACAAACCACGCACATACACCAACCAATTTTGTTAAACGAATAAACCTGGTAAAGCTTATACTTTACGAACAGGTGAACGATAGATACTTCCTCTTCCATTTTTAGCGTGTTTGTTTTGTAATTTCGAGGGCCATTACTTTTGAACCGTTGGCCTTGCAGCCATAATAGTGGCACCGTTGAACACAGCACTTATAGAATAGACCACTTTTTGTTAAATTCCTAGAAGGGTCCAGATTCCGTACTTCCGTCTGCTATAAAATTCACCAAAAACTTATACATTCACTTGCTAATGGCAAACAAGCAAGAATTTAATGGCAAAGAAGCAAGCATGGTGGAAACCGCCATATCGCAGTGTTTTACATCATCTCTCTATAAGCTTAAGTAATTTGATTTAAGCTTAAGCTAATTCACCGGTATTAAACTAACTGTCCAGATTAACTAAACTAACCGGTAGATTTAGTTTTAAACTCATTTAAAATCTTACATATTGTCAGTTTAAGCTAAACTTAATGAACTATGAGATACACGGTTTTACTTGTTATTTAAACCAAAAATAAGTTGACTTAAACTCGTGTTAAACTTAAAAACACGTTACTCAAATGTGTGTAGCACCTATCATCAGTTGGTAAAATTTCCTGTAATTTTGGAACCAGTGCATTTTGAGGTTCGAAATTCAGCTCACTGTTCGCGTTCGATTCGCCATACTTCTGCAGCTGCACCAGTTTTGAGATCTGCAGTTACTGATGTTCGTCAGTTGGAAAACCTAGCGCAACTGATGATAGGTGCTATACGCATTTGACAATATGGGCCCTACATGCAATGCTTGAAGTTCGCCTTCCAATTTGCGTTTTGCCGTATTCAATGAACCAGTTTGGGCATTTAGTTCGTTTGCTTGCTCTCTGGCTTCATTCGAATCACTTTCAGCTTGCTTACGAGCACGCTCCACCTGAGAAAAACGAAAAAATCATAAAATTTGCGAGTACTACACTCTCTTCTACTCTTAAGGTGTATTGTAGAAATGGTAACGGCGTTAATTCCAAGGTTGTCCAACTGGATACTAAATTTAATATTGGGTTCTTAGCTAATTGTACCAAATTATAAATAACCGTCTGGGAGTTACAAACGCAGGAGTAAGGTTTAGGTCATGTTTAAATTAATTAACCCTTACCCAATAACAAAATTTGTTTCTTAGAACATTATTCAGCAAAAAGTTGGTGTAAGTTTACAAAGTTATAAAAAATTTGCTAATCTAAAAATCCCAGGTTTGCGAAAACATTTACATTTTACTAATCACACATAGCTTGCGATTTCGCAGTAACTAGTAAACCATGTTCAAAATTTTACAGCTAAGTTTCAAATGTCGAAACTAGTAAACATACATGGACATGCGGCGTAGGTAAAATTAGTCTAATAAAGACATGGCTCCATTTAACTATTTTACAAAATAAAAATTTCTATTACAAAATTTACATCTTATCTGAACCAAACTGATTCAGAGGCAAACTTATAATTGCTGCGGTCTTCCTCAAACCAAAATCTGACAACCGTAATGTATATAATCCATCTTCGCATGTATGATTTTTCATAACCCTTTTCAATATATTTGTGATCATTAATTTCTGTTACTTATATTAATTCGGCTAACCCCCTTCCACCAAAATCTCGGTTTACGCGTCATGCACCTGATCCATTGTATGCAGCATCTCTTCTTTTTCCGACTGCAAAATTGCCGTTCGTTTTTCGCTCGTATTGTACTGTTCACGCAATTCATCCTTTTGCCGTTGTTCATCTTCAAGATGTACTTGTAATTCGCGGATTTGGTCTTGAAGTCGCTTCATGTTCTTTTGCGCTTCTGCGTTCGATTTGTTTGCGTGATCTGAAAACAAGCCAGCTGTATAAAGTTACACTTCGAAACAAAACCCCAGCCAGATGGGTTCGAAGATGGCTGTGGCCCCTCCAACGACTATGACAAATTTGAATTTTGCATTCAAGTTTTGCGTTTTGACACAAAAAATCACAAATTAATAGTAAAATAACACACAAGTTTAATTGGTGGTCATCCTAATCTCGCTTTCATTGATTTGCTCAATGCGTCATTTATTTTATCGTGTGCCCGCCGTGTGGAAAATTGACACAACCATTTCCAAGTACGGTTTTAAAATTGCTAGAAGAAGGAAACTGGATTTGAAAACTTTTTCAACTTCCGACTGCTACCGATTTTTCAAACTCAAGTAGTTTAAACGATAAGATAAATTGCTGTCAATTTACCACTGGCAACATTTACAACTTTAAGTTGAAAACTAAATTTACCAAGCGCAATTTCGAGCTCATTAATGTCTGATTCAAGTTTCTTTTTGACTCGCAGCAGTTCAGCTTTGCCCTTTGCTTCAGTTTCCAACGTGGCTTGCATTGATTCGAGTGCTCGTGCGTGATTTTTTCTGAAATCAAAATTTTGCAAAATTACAAGATGTGTATAAAATATAGCCATCTTGCACGAAACGCATGTTTAGAATAATCAAGTGCGTAGCCAAAATTTCTATTTGAGGGCATAACTTTATGTAAACGATATTTTGTTTCATCTCGTGGATTCCTGGTTGAAGGTTTACTTTGGTCGTAGTGGTTTGGACTGTCATGAGCAACAATTACGGAGCCGCTATAGTTGTCGTTGCCGCAAACCAACACATTTCTATTTACAAATTGGTATACGATGCCATGCGTTAATTCATGTGCGTGCTCTACGGTACCAGATAGCGCTGAATCGTGTTACAGTGGTCAAAAAGTCCAGCCCTACCCTAATAGCGTATGCTTTCATTAAAAATGAACTAGTCCTTTGCCAGTCCATTGCATGGTCGTATTCTTGCTCATGGACGGCAAAATCTTTGGGTTACTTACCGAGTATTTTCAAATTCCTCTTCTTTTTCTTGGATTCGTTTTTCAATCTCAGATCGAATTTGGGACACTTCAACTTGTGCGCGGAGCACTTTGCTTTCTTCGGCTTCCAATGCCGCTTCCGCTTCGTCCAGTGCAGACTAAAATGCAAATCGAGACCTTGTTCAATACTACAATTAAATTTTAACATTTTCTTACTATAGAAGGAACATTCATTTGACTATTGGCTGTTGTCTTACATATAAAGTGAGTATTGTTTATTTTTCTGGTTCGATAAATTTGTTCGGACACTGTATAAAGAAAAGATAAACATAATTGTACTTTTTCTAAAACAGTTTTTAAAGATGAAAGTTATCTAATCCAAGAGACGTTCAATTCAAATTAATCAAATAATTATTTTACCTGCAACTCTTCTTTTTCAGCTTCCAAGCGTCGGACCATTTTTTGCAATTCGTGCACGGAGCGTCCGCCTTCGCCCAGCTGATCGGTTAAATCTTTGATTTCTTGTGCCAGATTTTTGTTTTCACGCTTTAATGCTTCCATTTGCTCGCGGAGTTCGTCAGATTCATTTTTGAGCTTAAAATAATATGACAGAAGGAAACTTGAGCAACGCAATGAAACAAATGGGATAATTGTTTATTTTTATTTTGTGTTGTTAAAATTGGCGAATAGACACGCTGCAATCAATTTCAAAATTTCGATCTATAATTTCAAAAGCTCAGTTACTGTTCAATAATTTCAATTTCAAGAGTTCATTTACTGTCAAGAAGTGTCCAC
Organism: Enoplolaimus lenunculus; assembly: GCA_030248215.1. Taxonomy (NCBI): domain Eukaryota; kingdom Metazoa; phylum Nematoda; class Enoplea; order Enoplida; family Thoracostomopsidae; genus Enoplolaimus; species Enoplolaimus lenunculus. The sequence continues at coordinate 65,425 of JASANG010002630.1, forward strand.
CTATCATCGACTTTCCTTATTTTCAAAACACTATATACAATGCAAATTAAACTCGAAAAACGTTGACGGCATCAGATTTGACTAAAACTAAACTCGCATATGCCATTAACATATGTTCCAAAAATTGGCAATACCACACGCCCTCTCCGTACTTCTCTAGATATGGTGGCTATAAGACAGCTAATCAAATGTAGCGGTACAAAATTTTCCATAGACTTAATTTTGAAATTGCTCAATTCGTTAAGATTTGTGATATTACACCGTTTGCTACTTCAATTACTTTGTATAGTTCTGTTGACATATTTCGGGCATCTCGTTGGCTGGCATCAAGTTCATTAGCCAAATCTTCAGTTTTCTTTTTCCATTCGTCAACAACACGATCGAAACCTTTTTGTTTCTTTTCCAGCTGGCTCGCGTATGTGTTCGCCTGGAACAGATTGTTAATGCAAGTTTTAAAAATTCATCGTGTGAAACCTAAATCAGCTTCGAAATTGATTTTGGTACAATGTTTAGGTGAAAATTAAAACTACAAGAATAAAGCAGCCTAAAAGAACAGATAGCACTTCTTCAACTTTTGGTATAGAAATCAAATTTTACAATAACATTTTATATTCGTATTATCATAAAAATAGTAGAAAAACCCAAATCGTACGCAGGGCCGGAACAGCCACCCCACATACCCCAAATTTAGGTGGGGGCCCTCGCCAAAAAGCGCTCCCACCCGCGGATTTTGGGCCTCCCCTAGCTTGCTCCGACACTGCCCAAGCCACAACAGTTTTGCCATCACGCACAACTTACTCGTTCAACATCAACCTGAGCGTCATCCAACTCTCCCATTAAACGATGTTTCGCTTTTTCTGCGTTCGCAATTTTGCCAGCAGCTTGATCCAAGCTCTCTTGGAGTTCGTTAACGCGTTGTTGCAGTTTTCGCCTATAAATAGAAAGATTTCAATGACGACTTGTCATTCTAGCATATATTGACAAAAAACATCAACTTGGCAGCATCTTACCTTGGTTTTTACTTGTGTTCCAATTGTTTTCTAAGTAACTCGTTAAAACCGTAACTCAATTTTGCGCAAGGTCTGAAAACTACAATCTTTACAAAATAACCCTTGACCTTCCATATAAAGCATTCTTTTGTTCGTCGTAACGTCATTTGCATAGCACAAATTAGCCAACAAACTTCCTTTATGTGTTTATACAAGCTGCGATTTGTAATGCAACCCGAAACCATGAACCTACTGCTACAACACTTCAAAAAGTAACGAATCGTGTCAAACATAAAACGCTATTTATTAAACGCTTTTTTGTATTTCAAACAGCAATTTTCAAAACGCAAAATGTTTTCTATTACATTTGTTAATACGCTATTTTCTCATCAAAATGAAACATTTTTATTAACACGCGAAAAACATTTTGCATTTTTAAAACTATTCTTTAAATATTTATACGAAACCAAAACAAAATTGTGCTGTTTTACTCGCAAGCTGAAAGTTATGGCACTTAGAGCAGCGGACCGGTAATCCGCACGTCGTGGATGCGAGTCCCACCGCATCCGCAGCAAAATTTTCGTGAAGGGCTCCTATACGGCCCGGGTTTAATCTAGAAATACCATAACCATACCGTGCGTCTTCAATTTCTTCCGCTTTCACCATGCCTTCGCTTTCGTATTTCGCTTTCCACTGTTGCATTTCCGCGTTCGCTTTTGACACTTGTCGTTGACATTCAGCTTTCGCTTCTGCTTCTTCTTCCAATTGCTCGCGGAGCCGTTCCACTTCGTGTTCGGCGTTTCGAAGTTGTGCGGCCAAGCTGTGGCGCTCCTGAAGGCGAAACGCAAATGTAATTTCAAAGTTATAATGTTTTATGGGATTTTTAACATTTCACAATCGAAAGAGTCCTTTTTTAGCATGACAACCAATTGAAATTGTTTGAATTTCAATATATAATCAACCCTCAACAGTTACTGTTATAGTTGAAATAATGATTGTACGACAATTTTATAGGGATAACATTCAGGCTAGAAAGTTGACTTGAAACTCAAGCTCCAACAACGTCTACCAATGCCCAACCATGTGACTTATGGGCTCTAATCTAGACACTCACAAAACTGAAAACAATATATACCTCAAAGGTTGCCCAACAGATTTGGAATGTTTTGGCTTTGTGATCATTTAAATTTTTAATTGATTGACGTTACCATGAAGGATCAGCCTCCTAGTCGTACCTGAATCGTCTCCAAAGATGACGTCACCAATTCAGAAATTCATGCATGGAGCTATGAATGATAGAAGCGTAGCCAGAATTTCATTTCGGGAGTGAACAACCAGATTAACGACACAATCATTGGATTCTAAGATACAGTACGCCTATAACACTAATTTTTTCTTGTTTTATGAAATTTCGATAGTATTCTGTAATTCCTAGATCTGCATATGCTCCTGATAAAATCTTTACTCGAGCTTCTTCGTCAGCTGTTTGTTTCGCTTCCTCCAAATGTGACGTCAGTTGCATTTTGAGTCGTTGCAAAACGTTCAGTTGATTTTCAGCGTCTTCAAGTTGATGCGTCAGTTCACCGATTTCAGCGTTTTGTCGCGATTTTTGATTGCTCACTTCTGCAACTTGTCGTGTTTGCTCGTCCGATTTCGCTTGCAGTTCTGCGCACTAGAACGGAAACTATACGCCTACTCAGCGCACCAGTAGAACGGTAATTTTTTTCATTATATACCAATTTTGGCCAATGTTACGCTAAGGGGCGTGACAGCAATATAAACAAATTTGCCTAAACCTGAGCCTAAGTCGCAGCACGAGGATAAGGCTATAGCTAAGTCTATGCATACGCCTAGAATCTGCAATTTGTCGCCGGACATCTTGTCGCACTGACAAGTTGTCGTCACAACATCTCGTCGATCCCGACAACTCGTCGACTCCAACAACTTGTCTCTGATATTTCGAGGTCCCGACAACTGTCGCCACAATATCTTGCCAATCCCGACCACTTGTCCGATATTTCGTCACATTTGTAACAAAAAACTTGACACCGTTCGTGCGAACAAATCCCAGCCTAATAGTACACGACAAATTGTCGGGTCAACAAACTGTCGTACCTAGCGGCAGGTGACAATTTTTCGGATCGACGAGTTGTTGGGGACGTCGAAATATCAGACTACAAGTTGTCGGGCGACGAATGTTTGCAATACGCTACGCCTTAGGCTATTAAGCAAGTATTTAAAGCTCGCTACTTTTTTTGAAGTTCCACGGGGGTAAACTGTGCGCCCTTCAAAATAACATTAGTACCAAAACATCGATTACCTAAAATTAGAATGTAACAAGTGTTCCTTTATATAATATTAGTAGCTGCTTAAGCCAATATTGTAGGTATATACATACAAACATATATACAACATGTTGCAGATATTGTATATGCACGTGAATTGCAAAGCAAATACCTGCAGTTCCATTGATTTATATTTGCGCTCATATTCTGCTTTCATTTTGTTCTCGGCATCCAATGCGTTGTGCAGATCTTCAATTTCACGTTGCGCCAACGCCTTATCTTTATCGATTCTGTAATACAAACTTTCTTGTCACATTTTACCAGTATTCATCAGCTATTAATACACTGATAACTGAGATTGAGTATATGAACAACGCAACGAGCTCTGGGTACATTCATTTCTACGCTACACAAAATCAATGTCATTTATTTTCTGAAAAAAAGTATTATTTAGCATGGAAACAATTACAAACGATAGAAAAATGTTAAATAAGGTATATTTTATAGCCTTCTGGTTAGTTATACTGTCAAAAATGTTAACATCGCAACAATCAAAAGCGACGAAAAATGTTACATAAAAGATACAATAGCTAAAACAAGCAAAACTCTGAATTTTTTTACTTTGATTTTTGTTTCTGTAGTTGCTCAAGTTGATCGCCCATTTCAGCAACAGCGTCGTTGTGTTTCTTTCGCAGGATTGCCAGTGCGTTTTCGTGATTCATGTTCGCTTCTTCCAAATCTCGACGTAACTTTGTCAGTTCGGCTTCGCGACGTTTGTTCGATTCAATTTGTGCCGCTGTTGCTCCACCAGCTTCTTCGAGCCGTTCGCTTAGCTCTTCAAGCTCGCGTTGAACATCGCTTTTCGCGCGTTCGCTCTGAAATATATATTGTAATGAAATGATTGAAATGGATGTAGATGTTGAGATAAATATATTAATAGACAACTTTTTGTGAAGGACCTGTAACAGTACGCACTGACGCCAAGGTGGACCGCTTCGGCAGATACCCGTCACCAAAAATCACAACAAAAATCTATTTAAGGTTTAGCACAAAAATGGCGTTTGGCTTCTCGCTTGCTTCACACACGAGTTCATTCCTCTAATATATCTCGCCCCACTTCACAAACTTCTGGATCCACCACTGATGGTACTGTCCTAAATTTGTCATACACGAAGTACGATACTGAATGCAAATTGCAATGTATTCAAGACGCAAAAATTCAGTGTATATTTGTCTTTGTCATATTTTAACCGCATGATGTATATATGTATTTGAAATTTTTACTCAATGAATAATTTCGATAGGTTTATGTGATGTACTTACACGGCTTCGTGCTTGTCGTTCAGCTTCGAGTTCTTCCTGAAATTCTTCGACTTTTCCATGCAACTCTTTAATTTGTTTCTGAAGCTTCGCCACCAACGACTGTTCGTCTTCGAGTTTTCCTTGCAATCCATGAATTTCAGCTTCTTTTCTGAAACATCATAATAGCATTCAGGAGCGCAGCAGCTGCTATAATCAAAAACAAGCAAGCTACGAGCCACGGAACGTTGTATATATCGTTGCAACAAAAATCGAGATCCTAACGGCGAAAAGACAAATGCAACTTTACTAATATGTAACGTGGGGCGACCTAACCATTTTTACTAATTTTTCTATATATGTTTTGACCGGCATTTAAAATTTTATGACGCTAAAAAACGGAGGGCGCCACCTGTTGGTGCACTATTGACAGCATTTCTCTGTGAATTTAAAACCAGAATCTCAGAAAAAAATCTCAATATCTTTTTTATGAAACATTTTTATTGCAAATAAACGTAAAAATTAGCGATTTCAGGTAATATGTAAACTATGTTTTGGCCGGTATTTAAATTTTTATGACGCTAAAAAACGGAGGGCGCCACCTGTTGCTGCACTATTGACAGCGCATTTCTCTGTGAATTTAAAACCAGAATCTCAGAAAAAAATTAAATATCTTTTTCATGAAACATTTTTATTGCAAATAAACGTAAAAATTAGCGATTTCAGGTAATATGTAAACTAAGAAAATTTACAAGACGCCTGTTTCGAGTTAAAGTTCTAAAAGAAGCATTGAGTAGGAGACCCTTAGAACCGAAATGCACATTTGTAAGCGGTACTGCGAAACCAATGCGTTCCAGTGTTCTAAATACAAATGTGTCTCACTAACCGTTTCAAATTATTTTCAATATCGTGTTTTTGTTTAGTCAATTCATCGACAGTTTCGTTTGCGACTTTCAATTCTCCTTCGACTTTGCGTTTGCTTTTTTCAACATCTTGACGTTGTCGTTTTTCGCGATCCAAACTATCTTCAAGCTGAAACCAATGAAATAAAAGTAAAATCAGTTTCACCATTTACAAGTCAATACTGGAGACAAGAAATTGCTTTGATTGGTCCATCAGATAACTGACAAAGTTCACTGAAATGCAAGCAGTGGTTTAGTTGTTTGTGACAGATGAAGTCGCGTTGTTTAATGATTATAGAACCATCAGGGGGTAGTCACCGGTGGAAATGCGAAAAAGGATGGAGCTGTATATGTCTAGGTTCTCGATGCCATTTTCATTTGTGCACATTTATATCTGTAACGGTATACTTCGCTGCAAATCTTTTCAAATTCAACATATTACGTTTTACGTCGTTATAAATGTATAGTAAAGAATTATTAGGTACGTTTCGGTCCAAACCTCATCCAAATGTTGTTCCAGTTTTCCTTTAACTTTGTTCAAATGATTGACTTTGTCTTCTTCGGATTGCAAATCGTCAGCAAATTTTCGATTGACTTCCTCTTGATGTTTCTTTTCTTTGTTCAACTTTGCAATCAATTCATCTTGTTGCGCCATCTCATCCTATAACAACGAAATGCTTGCAAATGCATAGCTGAGAGCCGTAACAGTAGTATAAGCATATTTCTAACCCTCATTCTAATCTTAAGTCTAAGTTTATCATAAGGATAAAGCTATATCTAATTCTAAGCGTAAGCAAAAATTTAAATATAAAACTTTAGCCTACCTTATTGCACTCCTGCGGGAAAATGGTCCATCCTTCAACACAGGAACAAGATGCAACCGCTAAAAATCTACAAAACTAACTTGCTGACGTGGTCTTAAAAAACTTGCTGACTTGGTCTTAAAAAGCGTTCCCTTACCAACCATTTCACTTAGAAAAAATAATGAACTTTTTAAAAGTTATCCACCAGGGTTTTTAAGAGGGGTGGTTTCAACAATAAACGTTCAGACCTCGAAAAACAATATTTCCTTCAAAAATTACCATTTGGGTGTGGAACAATCAGGACAGCTCACTGGAATCTCAACTATGCAAAAACCTTCAGTATCGAGCCGTTGTGGCGAACGCCGGGTATATCGAAACACAGAGGATGCTGAGATTTCTGCCGCACAATCTAGCACACAAAATATACCTGCAGACTTCGAATTTGGTTGTCACGAGACGTCTTTTCGGCCTCAGTTTTTCGCAAGCTCAACTCTAAATCTTGAATTTTGGCCTTTTGACCCTCGCTTTCTTGTTCCAACGATCGCTTTGCTTTTGTAACATCGTTTGTGCGTGATTCTTGATCGCTTAGTCGTTCGTTCAACTCCTGTAATCAATTGCGAGACACTACTTTTTGGCTCTGAATATCAGTGATTTTTTGATTTCATATAGGAAGATTCGTTGGTCTTTTCAAAATGTATTTAAGACTAATAATATTGCTTTATGTATAAGCCCGTAGCTAAGAGGGGGGCAACGGGGGCTCAGCCCCTCTAGAAAAGTTTTGCCCTATCCCCTAGAAAATTTTCAAACTTGCTTGTAAGTCATTGAAAACTCTTATATGCCCTTCCTGAAAAAATTTTAGCACCCCTTGGCGAGGTGTCTGGCTACAAGATACAATTCCGTGAAAATGTAAACAAATATTCATTCTAAAATGTCGTTCGTAAACATGATACTAATACTGAACTCGGCCCGTAACCAAGGGCAGGGCAGGAAGGGGGGCTCAGCCGCCTCTGGAAAAATTTGCCCTTCCCTAATAAATTTTCAAAACTGTTTGTAAGTCTTTGAAAATTCTTAAATGCCTCTCCTGAAAACTTTTTAGTCCCTCTAGCGAGGCGAGCGGACTACGGGCCTGATCGAACTCCTTACCGCAATTTGTTTCTCCAGATCTTTTTTATGCGATTCCAGCTTTTGATTAACTTCGTCAGCACCGGCTTTGCTCGTTTTTTCAGTTTGAAGCTCGAGAAATACAGCGTTTTTCTCTTCGACCGTTTTTGCTTGCTGTTCTTCGACCTGCTTACGAGCTGTTTCCTCTTTCTTCAGAGCGGCTTCAAGTTCCTGAAAATTACAAAAGAGTTTCTTAATATTTTTTAAAAAAGCAATAGCCCTTTTAATCCTTGAATTCTGTATGAAATCGTAGTAAAACAGACAAAAAGTAAGGCAAGTTTTATGCATCTTGTCAATGCAAAATTTAAGTTTTTTACCCAATTCCAAAAATAAAAATTTTCAACCAAAAAGTTCACGTTTCCTACTAATTTGAACTAAATTCCGTTTAAATGCTTTGTGCATTTCATACCTATTTCCGTACATAACACTAACGAAATATTCTACTTTAAAACTAAACGTTAGTATTAATAAAACCATGAGTGGTTGATGCAACTTCAACAAGAGTACGCAACTGGGTACATTCTATGTAGAAAAGAATGTACCCGGCACGCATTGCGTTTTTGGCCTGCCCCCTTGATTTAGAGGGGGTACAACCAATGCGAACTGTGGCATTTATGCATGCCGCATAAACATGCTCCCGATATAGTTTAATTTACGGTGTTCATGTGATAGCAACCACCTCTAAATAAGGGGGTCGGCCAAAATCGCAACACCCGGGGGTACATTTTGAACCATGCGGAGCCCCAAAAGTTGCACACTTTTGTATTATGCACTCTTGATAAAACTATTACTATTCAAATTATTCGACACGTCATATATATTTTTTCTTTGCTAATAAAGTCATTACCTTCGAAAACCATATCGTTCAATGTAGGTACGTCGCCAAAAACATTGTACTTCGCTAACCTCAATCTGCTTGCGCATTTTATCCATTTCTTCTTGTTCTTTGCCAGCCTTCAGCAACGGCTTGACTTTGCCGTACAGTGTAAACCAAGCCCAGGTACGCAATCCTGACCACGACCGGATATTCTTTTGAATTATAACAAATCCGGCCATTTGTTCGCGACGTTTGGCTTCTTCTTTAATTGCCAAAAACGATCGAATTCTCGCTTGTAACCCGGTTATCAGTTCAGCAATGCGTTCGTCACGAGCGTCTTCAAGACGAGCCAGAACGCCAGCTTTGAAGAAAACCTGGAAAATAAATATCGAATGCAGTATTTTAATATATTTCGTAAAGTATCGTTTTTTGTCTTGAATTGAAAAATATTTAGAAAATTGAAAAACTATTAGGATTTCACAATGAAAAACATGAATTTAAAAATACCTGAAAAAGAATGAAAACATTTTTAAATTAAAATAAATCGATATCTGAATAAAGACAACTTTTGATTATTTAACCGATTTGAACGTCACCTGGAAAAGCGAAACCAATTGTTTTTGAATACAAATTTGAATATGCTCTTAAACAATGTTTTTGGTTATTCAACTGAATGTAAAATATCTTGAAATAGAAAACAAATCCTTTTCGAATATATAAAAACAATTTGAAGTTTGTGTGATATCAAAGTGTTAAATTATGATCCGAACTAATCATCCAATCTATCAAAACATTCATGGCGGTCTATAGTTTCACAGTTGATTTATAACAAGTATTTCATGTAAAAACATTTGGTACAATTTATAATTATTAATTATACGAATACTGTCTGTACAGATTCTGTGAGTCGGTCCGTCATTTTTATGCGATAACCGATACTCTAATAAAATACGTAAAACGACAGCGGTGGTCATGGCACGCTGCAGGTGCCACATCAATAATGTTATATTAATATGGAATTAAGTATACATGTGCATTTGCAAGTACAAATACTGCGAACAACCATCAAAACACGACCTCGCTGAGGCGAGTTTTTTCATTTTTTGAGATTATATACAATATTTTACTTACTGACAAATTAAAAAAAATCGACAGACAATTTACTTTTGTTTTACCAACGCGATACATTTCTGCGGTAACAATGTTTTTGTTTTCAAATACCGACGACATTGCGTTGACGCATGCGGTAACATCATCAGATGATTTTGACTCCGTTGCTGCGAGTACGGCATACCTGAAAATTATATGTTAGTATAGTAGAATACTTAACAAAGTTTACAGCTTAATTTCTCATATCCTTAAAACATTTTTACAATATTTCAATTGTAAGCATTATTGCGAACACTGTTAACATCTGTTTAACATACCAGGAGACAGAATGCATACTTTAGCGCCATACCTGAATAAAATTTTTTAAGGTAGTGCCATATTCAGCCTGGCCCGTTGCCCAATCCACCAAAAATTTAGAGGACCTAAAAAGAACTCTGAAATTGGTATCAAAACCAACTGGGGAGAGTGGCCAACCTCATACATGCCACCAAAAAATTTAAATGGGACACTGCTAAAGTGTTCTGAGATATACTGTTAAGGTGAAAATCCGAGGTACGGAAGTGGGAGGATACAGCCCCCCACAACCTAAATTTCTCAGTACGCCACTGCGTAAGAATTGCTTTTGTCCTGTTAACGTCACACGTTTATAAAAAATGTCCGTGAAAGGAGGGGAGATAAATGCGCGTTAATGAGACAGATAGGTCTTCTAAAAGACAATTGCCGATGCAGGACATCGCATTCATTGCTCCTTTCTTCTTTCGAATCATCACCTGAGCTGTGCTCTACGCCCTCTGAGCCCCAGATGGGGCCGTCCGGCCTAGCAGGGGCCTAACGTTAGAAGACAAAGAGTAATCCTTTTGAAACTCCACTGGATTCAGTAGTTAACTTCCCCGGATGTTTGAATGCCAAAAGTATGCATATTTCGTCTTGCTCGCTTTGTTTGCAAAATATTTAAACTGGTGCTGTTCATGTGTCGTGGACAGAGTCAACATTACTCAATACGGTTCACAGCGTAACTACTTCTAATCTAAAAACGGTCCGAATTTTTGATTTCTGAGGCCGCCCGGACAACCCTACACGCAGTCCTGAATATCGGGTTACCGTTGACGATAATCAGCGTGAAGCATTCGATTTGGAAAACCTTTACGACAAATACGGATGCCTTCAAGTACACCGTTACACGTCAATTGATTCAAGCAGAGTTGCGCGTCGAGGACACCTGAAATTTTAATTTAACAAATTGAAAGAATATATTTTATAAATTTGTTAATCAGCTTTAACATCCGTAACTTTATAAGCAACGCGTATTGCGGATAATGTGTGATTTTAATTTGTGGGGCCATCTATGAAATAAGACCGGAACAAAGTGGTAGGATTTAGGCATTTGCGTAACCTTAAATTCACGCTTACGCTTAAGCGTCCATATTTTGTTCGGGACTTATTCTGCACATGGTATAGTCTGCGGCAAACATCTCCTATCCTGACTATGGCATGCTTGTGTTTAGTCGTTTTTAGATCGTAAAGCATTTTGAAATTTAACAACTATCCGGTTCCGATATCCAGTAAGTTAACATCCGGTTGCCACACTGATTTATCTTAATAATTATGTAGGTGTAAATCAAGCCAGCTTAGTATCTCGCAAGAAAACTTATATTAATATGGAAAAACTAAATAGTTGCATACTTTTGTGTCTTATTTTATAACTCAATGTCAGAGACGTTGGGCCTCGGACGTCCTTACGGGAGCCTAACACCTTATAAAACAATTTTTGACTCCAAGGGTTTAGAAGATTTGTTGGGATCCCGGAAAAAGTCCCTTTTTTGTTGTCTGCTGAAATTCCACTAATTCCAGGAGGAAATATATATCAGCTCTATCTTTTCCATTGTTTAATATGCTCCTGTTCAATGTCCATTGATAAAATTTCCCAAATATTACGAATGTACTAGCCGCATAAAAGCATAAAAAATGATGGCGTAACTCAAAATTTTGGCCAGTGTAAAGAACAGGGCCGTAACAATGAGCTTATACCAAGCCGAAGTCCAGCGAAAAAATTAGTCTAAAGCATAAGTTTACTCTATTGCAGCCCACCAGAAAAACGTTCCTGCCCTGATCTTTACATTTGCCCAAATTTTTATTTAACATACCTGACTGCTTCTTTTCATTAGGAATAATACACCGAATGAAATGTGGATGAGTGCCGTTCAACATTGTCATCAGTTTGTTCAGCGATTCCTATAAAATAGCATTGTTGATACTCGCAAGCGATTTACCAATTTTATTTCACGCATAGCGGTGGTTGAATTTAATAGCCTGTGTAAACCGGAACCAGAACCTTGCGATAAAACGCCCCAGTACGACCTTGAGTGTGTTGTGCGTTCTGCCACTGCTGAAGCCAACAACCGTATTCTCAAATGTGTAGAGCACCTATCACTGGTTAGCGATACGTTTTCAAACTGAAGAATACATGCAATTGTGCATCTCAAAATTGACACAGAGTAAAGTCACATCAAATGCAAAAAAAAATTGCACAATTTCTGTCCTCACCATTTCACTGGGTGGAAAGCTACATGACCCTGTCCCTACGATGTAACAGGTGCTGCACACATTTGTGAATCCGGGCATATGCGCTATAGTTTCAAACGTACGTACCACCTATTAATTTTGTCAATTAGCTGTAGATCCTAAAACAGTCGAAGTTGTGGCAGAATAGCGTTAAATTGTGCAACCTCAGTGTTTGTCGCAGCTTTTGTACACGTACCACGTACATTTATGGTTTAAGCATGCATAGGCATAGTTAAGCGTTATCCTATGTTTAAGCCTAAGCGCAAAACGCAAACGCGAGTTAAGTCTACTATAGCCATGGCCACGTCCAGAATGTGCGTAAAACATTCCAAACTATTCTATCACCTGACTCGACAATAGATACCGTGTTTTATGATGGGAGCTGCCGCGCGATAGTGAAAAACTCGCAAACAAAACAATCGAGAAGGCAGACAAAATTTTAGTGCTAAACCTTAGCACAAAATTTTGGCTTTAATTACTGTTTTAATGATCTGGGCTTAGGTTACCTCCCTACCTTGCGGCCGCCAATGGATCTCTACGATTTAAATCGCAATAGATCAAATATACACAAGAGCCTTTGAACCGTAAACCACAAATCAGTTCTGACTAAAAATTTGCTTAAAAAGCAAAACATTACTCGGTAAATCATAGACACTGTGGCGAACGCAGCTGATTTTCCTTTCTTTTTACCACCTCCACCGCCTTCTAAAACGATAGCAAAAATATTGTAAATCAAAATACTTTACAAACAAAAATTTTTTTCTGGTATTTACGCAAATAAACTGGTCTGAAAATGTTAGGGTTGCGCGGCCCATGTATTTAACAGGGCCGGAACAGCAGTATAAGCATATTTCTAAGCTTAAGCTTAAGCTTAAGCCTAAGCCTAAGCCTAAGCGCATGGATGAGCCTACTTCTAAGGCTAAGCCTAAGCCTAAGCCTAAGCGCATGGATGAGCCTGTTCCTAAACCTAAGTCTAAGCCTAAGCCTAAGCCTACGCAAAAATTAGTCTAAAGCTTTAACTGATTCTATTACATGGGCCGGGTTGCGCTATGCTATACTCTGCCGTACGCCACTGCACGCGGTTATGCGTTGGTAAACAAAAATATAGGCAAAATCTATTTGATGGCGGGCGTGAGAAAAATTTAAGGATTCGAATACTGCCCTTTAACTGGATCATAGCCACCTCAACATGTGATAGAATGTCGAAAGAAGTGTAACGAGAGGCATATATACTGAGATTACAAACGACTTTGAAAGTGACGTTGGAATGGGGGTGAGGAAATTTTAACTGGGGTGTAGTACCCCCTAGCTTTCGTCAGTTTACGGGCGCGATTGCAATTCAAGTTGAAGATGATACTGTTTTAGACTGATTGAGTCAACGAAAACCGTTCACTTTTGGTGCAGCTTCAACACTTAATCTTAAAGTTTACCATGTATTTTTAATACATCTGTTTTGCAACTCGTTTTATCCAAATAAACTGTTTTTGCTGTGAACAACGCACAATTTATATCGAAGCGAATATTTTCGCGATAACGTAAAAAATATTGCTTGATCGAAACAATTACCCACAGTGTGAGATTAATCTAAAGATCTCATGCTGGGACGAAAACAGATTTCATATTTGCAAATTAATTCAATAATTTAAATTCTGATATTAAATAATTAGTCACATCCTGTGATTAATATTAACAGTTTCAAAACGCATGATGCTGCCTATCTGTTGACAAAATAGAGAGTATCTTACAATCTACTCGACTGAAGATTTAGATTGTTCACGTATTTTGTTTTTATTTGCCCGCATGCATATCCGCACAAAATTTCTGTGTACACCACGCACCTTTTACCTGCCCTTAAAACTTTGTTTAAAGCTCAAAAATCACAACCTTTTGCTTTCGCGGCTGCTTCTTCTTGAGTTATGTAGTCAGACCAACATTCGTTCAACAGTTTATGATTTGGTGCACTCTTCAGTACAGCAACACAAGTATCGTTTAGTGGATCTTTGTTCTTTTCAAGCCATTGGTTAACGTTGTAGCGAACCTTAAAAGACACGAAGAAGTATACAGGCCTGCATTTCAAATATATACGAAACCTAAGGAACGAAGATTCAATTTTTTAAAAGACCTTTGATTGGAATTTTGTGGACAATAATTTAAGATTATTTTAACTTTTTAAAAAGTCTGGCTAAACTGCGAAATCAAAATATGTTGATTTGTTGTTAAGGCAGTGCTAACGTTATAATTTAGCTTTAGTCAGCACAAAAACTGTGTTCAAGTCTTCGTTTGTGCCTAAAAACTGGTCTAATGAACATCTAATACTTAATTATTTTATAGTTTAATTTTACAACTAAACACTTAAATTAAGAAGCAGTGTCCTGTGCCGAAACACTGGAATGTTGTTACCCAAAGCGGAAATTGTAAAAATCAGGGCCGAACGTTTTTCTTCGGGGCTGCATTAGAGGAAGCTTAAGCTTTAGCAGTGGTGGAGCAGACAGGGGTGAGAGCTCTCCCCAAACTTCAGGGGGGACTAAACTCGAGAGCAAAGCGAGCGAGAAGCCAGACGCATTTTAAGCTTCGGCAGTTTTTGTTTCAACCGGTTATGGTCGGGGCCCGTTCAATGGTTGGGGCCCCACCAAATGGGTGATATGATGAGTGGCTGCTCCAGCCCTGAGCATTAAACCAATTTTTTCTTAGGTTCAGGCTTTAGGTGTTAGCTCATTTTTACGCTTAGACTTAGGCTTATGGTTAGGCTTAGGAATATGCTTATACTACTGTTACAGTCCAGTTTTAAACACTGTCCCTAAAAACGTTAACCCTCCCAGACCGTTGTACCTTCCGAAACGCATACTATACTTACAGTTCCAGCGTAATGAACAATTGCAAAATGCGCTTCGCCTTGTTTGCCTTTGGGCGGTTTAGGTTTAGCGAAATTGTTATGTTTGCCCAAGTGTTGATCGTTGAGTTTCTGTGCTAGCGTCATATCCGTTGCTTTTGGCACTATGCATTCTTCATCGAGCATACTGATGATTCCCATTGGCTGCAATTTGTTTACTTTTTTTTTAACATTTTATGGGTTTGTACAAAAAGAACGGATTTAAGCTAGATTATTCATTATAATCAAATTCAGGGTGCGAACCTGCTCGTAACCAGAGTTGGTCAAGTGTTAATGACGTTGAAAATGTCAAACTTGCTTATAAACTGTCAGAAACCATTGTATGCCGGAAACCATTGTATGCTTGTCCTAAAACTTTTTACCTCTCACTTGCAAAATAAAACAGGCTGCAGGTTTGGGTGTGAATGAGACCAGATACGAATGGCAAAAGTTATCAACGAAAGTAAAGTTTTATAAGCTTCTTGAAGTAAACTTTTTCCGTTTGTTTTCATCCTGATCGCTGAGTGTATATATTTAAATGCTAACGTCATATAAGTTAATTTTGACACTATGCAGTGTTTGTCGAACATACTATTCCCATTGATTGCAATTAGCAATTTGTACATACTTACGGTATACTTATTTTATAGATTTAACTTGACTATTAATCGATAACAGTACGCTGTAGAAAGTCGCTCCAGAGGAGTAGCCAGGATTTTGAAAACAAAGCCTACGTTCTATAAAACTGTCGGGAAAGGATTTTTAAGTCACCAACTGAAACAGTTTTTGAAACCGCGTCGGGCACATAGCCAAGGGGGCCGGGGGGTGGGTGGGCTCAGCCTCCTCTGGAAAAATGTTTGCCCCCATAAAAGATTTTTAACCTTGCTTGTAAGTCATTGAAAACCTTTAAATGCCCCTCCTGAAAAACTTTTTAGCCCCCGTAGCAAGGTGAGCTGGCTACGGGCCTGAACCGTGCGGACAATAATAACAAAGGGACGTTTGACCCACAACCGTGGTTACGCCTTGGGTGTGAACCTGTTCATAAAAAGTTGTATCTATATGATAAGGCATATAATATGGGCTTCTGCCAATTTATGTGATGTTGGACTTGCTCAAACGAACAAACTAAACACAATTTTAGTGGCAAAATGATGCTACTTTATATTTTTACCAAATACTCTTTTCTTCCGGTGTTTAAACTATTTTGTATGAGATCCACCCAAAGCTCAGGGGTTCGGCAGGGCCAAAACGCTACGCGTGTTGGTACATTTTGTATCGAGCAAAATCATGAAATTTGTACACTTCTTTGGTCATGATGGAGTCTTGTTAGGAGTTAACTGAAATTTATGAACTCTTATCACAATTTTTGGACAATCCAATAACGAACTGTTGGAGATAGAGACTCCTATTGATTAAGACTCAAAATAAAAATACCTGAGTCGTATACCGCCGAATTGTTTTATTCGACTAACTACAGTAAGTCGACGAGCAAAACAACTCACCTTTTCTATCAATTCAATGCACGCTTGTAAGTCGAGTCCAAAATCAATGAACGTCCATTGAATGCCTTCGCGTTCGTACTCTTCTTGCTCGAGCACAAACATATGATGATTGAAAAATTGTTGAAGTCGTTCGTTGACAAAATTAATCCACAACTGTTCGAAACTGTTTTGCTAAAAAAAATCAAAATTGTAAAAGTAAAATTTGTCGCCTGGGATATATTCCGCAAAGCTCTCGATACAAAATTTACGTCTGCGATCAAGGTTTCGTTCAGATTTATTTTTCGTTTTAAGATACTGAAATTTTAGCCAATTCAAAGAACGGGACTGTGACAGAATAAGCATAGTCCTAAGCGTAAGTCTAAGCCTAAACCTAAGCGTAAGGGTTGCACTATATTTAACGTTCGACGGACGGCGCCATACGGGTGATGGATGGCGCCGGACGGCGCTCAGCGTCAACAAAAGTATAGCGCAACCCTATAACAGCCCAATAACCAATCACGCTGATTGGAACGATCTTCTGAGTAATTCCGAGAGGTGGATTTTTTGTGTTCAGTTCCAAAACAAAGGTTTAATTTTCCGCGGGTCCTGTGGGTGGATGGATCCTGGGTTCCCTAACTCCGTCCCATTCTGTAATATTAATTATTTTAAATGATATTCATGCATTCGTTTCAGTTGAATTCCTCATTATCTTCAGTTCTAATAATCGAAAACTTTGCTGTGTTAAGAAAGACAACTATGCAAAATCCAGCATTTCATCAAAAGCAATCGTGGCTTAGAAAATAGGTTTCTTCGTACAGGGCTAGGACTAGACATTTCTCTAAAAATACATATATCAAAAAAATTCAGTTCTTAAAACAGTATAGGCAGCTGGTTTGGAAATTTTAGTCTTGTTCACACAGTGGGGACATTGGGGGAAAACGGGTTTATTTTCACTCAAATCTGAAAATATTGATGACATACATCAAAAATTTCAAATCCTGCAATATCGAGAACACCGATAAAATATTGACGGTTTAGCACGCGAGCATCCAGTGTTTGATTGCATCGGTTAATAAGCCAATGAAACATTCGAGCATAATTTGCTTTACCAAGCGCACCGATTGACCAGTTTACCTGAAAAAAATTATAATTAAACAATTGTAAAAGCGTTGCATACAAAACGATTTTTTAAATCAATAAAGTTGGAATAGCCAGGGCTAGACTGGCAATTAAAAATCCACCCTGGCATTTTGATGTAAACCGACCCGCCGCTGACTATTTTAGCAAAAAAGTGAAATTACTATAAAGGAATGTTCGCAAGCGAAGCAAGCGAGAAGCCTTACCTAAAATGTCATATTTAATGCAAGAATGCAATTTTCGGCAGCAAAATATTACAAAACCTTGTTAGACTTGGTACTTTCTATATATACATATTTATGATTCTAAAGACCTATTCACACGTGCAAGTTTTTGCTGCAAAAACTTGCACGTGCAACTTGCATGTGGAAGTTTGGTCACAAAACAGCTTTGAAGTTTTTGCAGCTGCAAATTATGCATTGGAAATCGTGCTACAAAAACTTGCACGTGAAACTTGCATGTGGAAGTTTGGTCACAAAACAGCTTTGAAGTTTTTGCAGCTGCAAATTATGCATTGGCAATCGTGCTACAAAAACTTGCATGTGCAACTTGCATGTGGAAGTTTGGTCACAAAACAGCTTTGAAGTTTTGCAGCTGCAAATTATGCATTGGAAATCGTGCTATTAAATTTAATTGCCACGTGTAAACGCAGTGGCAAGTCGCTTGAAATTCTTGCGTCTGTATTATGATTGGTCAATCGGAAAACATGTTGTTGAGTGCTTCTGAATTAATTTAGACTCTTTGAATTTATTCCAGCAGCTTGAATTGATTCAAATATCAAACATCTTTGATATTTCGCTGTCTACCTACAGAAACTTCAAGAGGGGATATATTTCATCTATCTCTCCCCTTGCATCCATTGAGTTCAAATAGTAAACCTTTCAAGCACTGTAATTTCGGAATCGTTTGGTTCAAACTTTGAAAAAAATACTTGGTCACGACGAAACTAAAAATGCATTAAATAAAATTCTCTTGTCAGTCCGGTCCATGGATAAGTTTTGACCTAAAATACTGGTACGTAAATGACTACTAACCTGTTCCAAGTTTTGACCTTTGTTGACCCATTCATTGCCGACACGCACACGAGGCTTACAGATTGCTTTCAGAAACAAATCTGTATCTACGGTCATCAACGTTGCTGCCTTTGTTGCCTCTGAAACGTGTAGGAACAATTAAAATTAGACAATTAATATTATTAAGCATATTTGTTTTAGTATCACACGAGGTGGTTTTGTTTTCTTCTGTGAGTAAATTTAGCTTGGGCATACACGGCCGAAGCAACCCTTCCCATCCACATACCACCCATTTGTGGCTCCACCCCAAAGAAGGGCCCCCCACCCTAACACGATTTTAAACAAAATATTTGAAAATATTTTGATTATCGCAAGGGTTCCCCCACCCAAGAATTCTGGTGACCTCACGCCAGTTTGCTCCGGCGCAGTGATCTGGACCGTAGCCATGATTTTATTTCGGGCAAGGATAGCGTCACATAAATGTTTTCAATCTCACGAATTTATTCTAAACTTTTTAATGGTTCTTCTTTGCTTACAGAAATTTCGGCAAGAGATATATCGTCCCTCCTATCCTAACCCTCTCGATGTTTACGCCACTAATATTTACCAGCGATATCTTCCTCTGGTTCAGCTTGCTCTTCGCGTGGTCTTTGTTTAAATTTCATGTTGCCCATATGCATATGTGCAGCGCACAACTTGTACATTTCATCTTTTTCGGTTTGCCCGAATCCCATAATATCGTACGATTCCTGGAAACCAACAACTAATCAAACCGCCGTTTGAGAGAAATGTAGCGAGGGTCCTTACCATTTTTTCACAAAAAATTTTCCGGCGGGAGGCGTATGCCCCCCGCCCAGCGCAAGTTTCATTTCGACATAGTAGTTGACCTAATGAAGAGGTTTGTTTCCAACGCTAATTTAATGAAAATGTTCCCTTACATCGGTCATCAACATTTCTTCTTTGTCATCGACACCATCAATGGTGATCTCAGCTTGATTGACAAACCGGTATTCGGTAACAGGCATATCGAGCAGTAGAATTTCTGAAACGAAAAAAGATTGAAGTAGCAGCAGGTAGTAATTAAACTACGCTGTTTCTTTATGATTCAGCTGTAATGTAAAAGATTTCCTTTGACCAACTGTAGGTGCGTTTGTTTATGGTTATATACAGTGCCGGAAAATGCTACGATAGGGTCCCCAAAATTCTGAGGTGGGGGCCTCTTGCGACGGACAAAATATTTTAAAATCTTTGGTTTAAAATCTTATCATGGTGAGACCCCCTTTTTTGGGTTTGAGCCGCCAAATTGTGAGCATGGAAAGTGGCTGCTCCGGGCCTGGTTATATAATACTTGCACCATGCAGAAATTTAGATGTCGAAAATTCATTTTCACGTAACGTCATTTGTGCAGCTTAAAGTGGATGATGTCGCTTCCTTCGCTGGACAATAACGCGATCTTTTATCTAAATTTATATAGCACACATTTACGTTGATCGGCTCAGGGATTCTACGTCTGATGCAGAATATATTTAGTACTCTTTTTATTTGATTATCACTTAATTGGTATGAAATCATTGCTTGACACATTCATACGGGTAAGATTTCGCAGTGAGAACTCACAGTCGCGCAAATTGAACGTGCATAATTGAGTATTCAAATCTTGCAGCTGTAACTTGCATGTGCAACTTTTTGCATCCAAATCTAGCGGCTAACTTGGTTATGCAAATTTTTGCAGCGAGAACTTGCATCTCCAGACTACATGTGCAAATATATCGATAAGTTTTCCAGAAAAACTTGCAACTGCAAGTTTTCGCGGCAAAAATTGCACCTGCAAGTTACCGCTGCAAGTATTTTTGTGAAAAAATTTGCCCGTGCAGCTACGGTTACGAGTTCTGGTTGCAAAAATTGGCACGTGTAGAATGAGGCTAAAAGCGTGATGCAACATAATATTTATACTTTATTCTAGCTATGCTGCTACAAATCGTGTGAGTTGACAACACAAAGCAATTGTTGAATTTTCCTTCCAATATATCCAACGTAAAAATGGGCTTGTTCAATAGGTGAATATTAACTTTTGGTAAAACCGGTAACTTTACGAGGTAACTCCAACTGTTTAACCGCATTAATTTCATGAAATCTATCAAAATATACTTTTGATAACACTGTGATCATATAAAAACGGGCTCTTGTGCGCTTTATCTCCACGTTTACGCTACGTCTGAGTTTCTGAATTGGTAAGCGGCATACCAATGCCAAGATGTCCACACTTTTGTCTAAGGTTAAGTTTTAACCTTGAATATGAGGGAAATGCACAAGAGTAGAAAAACACTCAACTTACCTTCTTTAAGGTTCTTAATCGCTCCGGACATTATTTGATAAAAGATGTGATAGCAGCGTTCTCCAGGCGCTTGCTTGATCACACGAGATTTTTCCAGCAAATCTGAAACAATTAAAATTCAAAAATATCAAACCTCAGTTCTATATCAACACCACCAATATTAACGCCTTTAAACGGGTTTTTACTCGCATAATGTCTTTGAATTCATTGACTTTTTAAGTATGCATTTCACTTGTAGCCAGCTCAACATGCTAGAGGGACAAATCAAATTTAGAAGGGTCGTACAGAGTTTCTACGACCCTAATATAAGCTGTTCTAAAACGTTTATACGAAAGCAAGATATTTTAAGAACAATAAAACGCCATTGTCTTCCTGTGGCTGCTGTCCTAACTAATGTTTATATTTCTATTATGGATTTTCGATGCTGGTTAGTTCAGTCCCCCAATGCCTTGGATCTTGCTCAATATATTACTACATCATCATTAAGAAATGCAAAATATGGTACCAACTATACAAATTCTTTGCACATATATGAGCGCATGCCTAATCCTGTTGTGCTCACTAGCGATTCTGGAGTGGGCAGGGCGTACGCCTCCCGGTTACAAATTTTTTTATGATAAAATGCTAAGGTCCCAGCCTTACAATTTTTTTCTCCTCAGGAAATTGGCACATATACAGCATACTGTAACAATTGCGTTTCAATACTTTTGCCAACCCACCCCTCCATCAGAGTACTCTGGATTCGCTTTTCGCTTGTGCTTTTTTGGCTGCGATGAAAATTCATATTTCAATATTCAGATTCATTTTCGAAAGAAGCTAATTTTAGTTCCTCGTTGATTTCGTCATTCTTACAATGTTCAATGTCGCAGCCTGCTACTTTTCCATCTTTGCTGAAATGAATTCGAATAAATTTGCCGAATCGCGAAGAATTGTTGTTTCGGACGGTTTTCGCGTTGCCATAAGCTTCGAGTACCGGATTCGTACGAACAATCTTGTCTTCCAGTGTTACCTAATTGAAATTGCAGTATACCATGAGCTACTTTCGCAAATCTTAATTAAAAATCGCTACAAGACGTGAGAGCCTTTTCTCGACGTTAAGCTTTTAATAAATGTGCATCACAATCCTTAATAATTATTTCTTAGCCACACAGTCAGTGAAGGGTGAATGATTCCACTGTCCATTCAAACATTCTTTTGATAATGAACCTGAATGTAAGATTTATTTCTGGTTAAACAGGTAAGCTAAATTTACTAATCCTATATTTGGTTTTACCTTGAACTCTCTCGCTTTTTGCTGATTGTGTCTCGATTGTTAAAACTGTTTTCTGTAATTATTCGGAATACCGACCCCTCTACAGAATTTGTAGAGCTTATGTTATTGATCTTAACGTGTTTATTTCAACGCTAAGCAGGTCCAATGGTTCAAAAGTTTGCTTTGTAAGCCTTGACACTTTACTACATAATACCGCTACCACCTTCTAACAAATTTGTGCAATGAATAACACTGGTAAACGTTATAGTTTTGAAATATGTGACTAGTTGTTTTTTCACACCTGTGCGCGTTTGCGCTATAATTTAATGAGCCAGCGCTCTTGAACCATTGGGCATGCCGCCATAAACACGGTACCATTGAACTCAGCTCGTCGAGATGTAAGTATAGGTAAGGCCATTTTTCATTTAATTCCTAGTTGGTCCAGATTCAGTGCCTTCGTCTACTTTCCTATTTCGGCTGTAAACTGTTCAGGAGTTCGATAGAAAGATTTCCGGCGGCTTACAAGCGAGGCTGAAACTTTTCTTGGGGACGAAGTAACTTTTCCAGGTTTTGCTCGCGTAGGCTGAACCCACTGGCGTTCTCTGTCTGCGCTCCAGGAATACAGCAGTGTATTTCAACTTCATATTAAGCGCACCTTTGGTTTTCCATCACTGCTATCGTCCTTCGACTGTGACGCTCCAACCATGGCGAAGTACGAAATGACCTTTTTCGTGTTCTCAGTCTTCCCGGCGCCGGATTCACCGGTGATCAGCATACTTTGATTCTCACGGTCTGAATTTGATTTATAAAATTTAAACTAAAGTCCGTGAAACAATTTGTCTAACAGTAGGCATATCTGCAGCTATTGCTGCAGCAGTCGGCTAAGGTCAGATGGGCGATATGTATTCTACTTCTAAAATTAGAAAACTTTGCAAACCAAAAATGAAATTTTTTAAATTATATAAGCTCCGTGGTTTCCCCAAATCAGAAGATAATATACATTATCTATAAAGCCTAAACTCATTCGTAAAAGTTATAATATTTAAATATGGCAGGAAAGTATATATGAGCCTGAAATCGTTTACCATTTGAAACATTCAGCCTGGACTCTATACCTTGTAACATATTTCGATATGCTTCGTCCGAAACGGAGAATAAATGCGGGGGGACTTCGTTGCGCCGTTTGCCCATATAAATCGACGACACTGACTCAGTGTAGATTGGCAACCGTTTGTATGGATTGATTACCACGCAGAATAAGCCAGAGTATGTCTTGAAACAATTTTAAAATAATTTAATGGAATTAAAAAAACATTTGGCGGTCCGTAAAGGGGGTGGAACCAAGGTTTTGTTGACAACAAAAAGTTGCTGTCTGTAAAAAATTCTAAACGACGAGATATGTGGCATTCATAACGGAAAAATTCCAGAAAACCCGAAAGAAAATAGTCAGAAGGTTCTGGTCTCTAAATGCTCGCGATTACACTTTTCGGCTCGATTGCAGGAGATTTGTTAAACGATTGTCAATTGAATGGATTAGCATTCCGAGGAAGCCAGCCAAAATCTAGCTTGAAAACATTACTATTGTTTCATCATTAATAAATTTGCTGCGCTCAATTGTGGGAACATTTGACGACTCCAAACCGGTATGTATTATGCAGTTAATGTTGATTTCAGACCGATGTAAATCTTACGTATTGCATAACGTGTTGTTTTCGGCGCATGTTAAAGTTCGATTTGAATCTGTTTTCTATGGATCAAAATACATGTTTCAGCTATCACATCACGTCAGAAAAACCAATATGTACCACCATGCCAAAGTTGATCCAGAGGGTAGTGACAGTGGGTGACTAGTCTTCCCCATTCAGAGCGGGAATGCTTACTAATCCTTCTGTTATGTCAAGCTATCGCCCTGGAAACAACAATCTTAGTAAATTTAAAAACAAAAATTCTCATAACTTTTGCGATTCAAGCACTATAATGCCAAGAAACGGCGTAGAATTCTACGCTGATCATGGCTTACAGCGTGCCATAATTCCCTAGTAACAGGATAGTAGAAAGATAGAGTGTGTCAGTGGTTTACAAGTATATATTGAGCCTGCCCAAAAGCCAACTTCTTCAAAAAATTCCGGATCCGCCATGGAATGTGAATTTAATAATTGTATTTGTTTGTTTATGTACTATATATAATACAAATATTTTATTGCGTCAGTTCGATGGAGTATCCGATTCCTATTAAAGGGTGCGTAGGGTGGGTGCCCACCCCCCCGGATCTGCTGGTATTAACAAAGCATAATGTTTTACATAAATTAACATATTGAAGTAGCGTTGTCGAAGATTGTCCAACACCGATGCGTCATTTAAATACGTCAACGTCGACATATCTTCAGCAAGAAAGAATTTCGGTGGATTCACTTCCTGCATGTCGTCTTTTTTGACTTTTATCTAAAATAATAGAGGTTCGTGCAGCCTTGTCTCAAACATGTAAGTTTAATGTTTAGAATAATGTTTATTTAACCCGACCTCGACCGCCCTTCGTGACTGATGCGGTATTGCAACTGCACGTTGAATTAAACGTTTATCCGTCTTGTATCAAAAGCTTGAGCGATAATGCAAGGTTAGAATTAGGAATGTACTTTCAAAATTTAAGTATGCTTTAAAGATTGGAACTCATCTTTATTTGGTCCTGGAGTCATTTATGCACTACAATTAAGACTAATTTAAATTTATGGACTTGAATTAGGGTTTAGATACTCAATCCGCTTACGAAATCGTATTAGGCATACGAGTTTCTATTGATTGGGCCTCAAAATAGGGTCGCCCCTCTTATTACGTCCCTCTTCTTATTCGGGTCACTACACTATTTGGATTTTATCCCAAAACATACCTCGTTTCCTTTGACACTCACTGCTGTCACTTCGTCTCCTTTAGTATCTTTAACTTCCGCCTTGATGTAACCTTCTTCCGGATCCGGAATCCAGATCATTTTCTTGCCAGCGAACTTTTCCGTCTCCGCCTAAATTGGTAAACAATACAGTATTTCAACAGTACTCTGACAAAACTGGCAAAATTTTAGGAAATAACGCCTCAAGCTTCAAACATTTGTGTTTTGCTCCAGGGCTGCTGACATATATGTTTTTGATTTCAATTTCGGACTTTAAATTTTAAAAATTTAAAACTTTCACTCACGTTTAACACAAATAAGCCTGAGGCATAAGACAGGGATTTACCGATTTACAAGGCAAAAATTTTAGAAACGAAAATTTGCTCAAGACGTCTACTTAAATTTAGGACGCTGAAACTGAACCAAATTCCCTAATTTTACAATCTACAATACGTACGAGGCGTAATATTAGGTTGGGGGAGCTTGCACTCAGCCGGAATTATGCTTAAAATTCGGATCTTATTGATATACTCTCCTAACAATAACAGAGCAAGTCGTTTACATACATTAAAACGAGGAAATCAATATTTCCACTTCTTTCAGCCATTATTATGTCTTACAAGAAATCGGTATCTTTTAAATAACAAATATTATTTTCTTGAGGGAAACAAATTCACGTGTGAAATAATTAAGACGCTAATTCCCGAGTGTTTTCGAATATTTTTATGCCATTTTCGGCCCATGTTACTTTAAGGGGCGTCCCGGTTATTGGTGGGTCTATAATAGAGTAATTTTCGATTCTAGATTGCATTTTTCTGCTTAGGCTTAGGCTTAGGCTTAGGCTTAGGAACACATTCTTGCAACGCATAGGCTTAGGCTTAGGAACACATCCTTGCAACGCTTAGGCTTAGGCTTAGGCTTAGAAATACGTTTAATCTACTGTTACGCCCCTTAAAGTAACACTGGCCCCATTTTGAAACTTTCGTTTCGTTTCTTGTGTACAACTACATGACGCGATCGAGACTTGTAAATTTAATGTGATACTTACCCCGAGAGTTTCTGACAATGGAAGTCGCAGATAACGCCATCCTGGATCACTTTCATAATCCATTTTGAGTTATGCAACTGTATTCGCTCAACAATGCAGATAAGTTGGCTAAAATATTGAAATAGTAATATTCAAAGCAGTGTGACTAGTTCACAATGTGTTGCGTTAATTAATATATCAAAGCAGAAAGGCATTGCAGTCAAAATGAGTAGAGAATTGGCTCAGTGAACACATATACTACCTCAATAGGACTGAGTAGAAAACACTGTTGTGATATTGCAATTTGGCTACATTTTTTTTACAAATGTTGAATTAAAATTGACTCGGAAAACTATATTGTAACAAGTAATATCGCCAATTTTTTGTACAGGCTCGCTAAATTAGCATTCCTACTAGCTAAGCTTTGACTGCATATACTCGATACGTCATGAAGTAAACCGAGTACATTGACTGTTTGCAGCATTGGAAACGAGCAGAGCGAATCATGCTCATGAATGGCTAGCAATGTTAACTTAGGCGTCACATCACTGCATAGAAGACGCAACCTCTTAATTAATCTTTGCTGTTGTCCAAGAAAAAATTTGACGGTGCTATAAATCGTGCAAAATTTCCCCAAGCTTCCCATGAGATTTTTTATGGTATCTCAATTATGTTAAGCAAGCTACTGATTCGTGATCACAGTATGAAAACGCTATTCTTTACGCTTAGGCTTAGGCTTAAGAATATGCTTATACTACTGTTCCGGCCCTGTTCTATACATGAACCCTTTCGTCTCACATTTAAAGTTAAGGTTTAGGTTCAGGATAAGGCTTAGGCAAAGGTTTGTTCAATGGCTTTTGCGTAGGCATATTAAGAAGCGTTTTGTTAATGCAGTGAAAAATGTACATGAGCTGATGCTTGAGCCAAAATGCTATACAAGTTTTCTTCGAACGATACAGAGTTAATATTAAATCAATTAACTTGATCTGTTAACACCTTGCTAGTTCTGCTGCCCTATTTTAAAATTTTGTCCTTTATTTTTTGTTTATGATAAGATAAATATGTTTCCATTTCCAAATCAAACCGGCAGTTTCTGCGAACGTTGGTGCCTGCATAAAACAATCAAGTTTAACGTTTTACCTCAAATTTAAACTGAAAAAATTACCTGTTAAGTCGAAGTCAGGGCAGCGAGAAACCAGAACGATAGTTTAAGTAATAACTCCGTAATCTGAGACTACGAACAAATTCGAAGTAACCCTGGCATACCGTTTAAATATCGAAGCAAAAATAAAGATAAAGCGTTAAGCAAAAAATACAGCCGATGCACCTAAGACGAACAAACAGTTGAATTTTATTCGACAAAATTTTTCTCAAGCAAATTCTGAACCGTTCGGATATGACAGCCTATAACAAACTTTAAGGTCACGTCTTGTCAAAAAGATTGTTTTCGCATTTGTCATTTGAAACCTTAAAGTGCAATAGTTTCTCAGCAGGTCAGGTACCCGGTTTGGAAAATAATAATTCTAAGAACCTCAGTATCCGGAATGCTGGAAAAACCAGCAGCTCAGGCACACACACAAAGATTAGCAGTGTGCCGGATTTCGAAATTCGTCACGGTGGGGGCGGGGCGCGCCATATGTAATAGTGAAAGAAGCTAGCGACCGAGAATCTAAACGCAAATATTGTAATATATCTGATTGCACAATTTTGTGGTTTGATTCCAGTTGGAGGTCGTGTCTTGACGAACCAATATGGTTTCACCAGTGTAGATTAGCTTCTCAAATCAGTAAAGTTTACGATTTTGTCAAAAAAATTCACTCGTAATTCGCACACAAGCTCGTATATTCTTCAATTGTCAAAAATTATGACCTCAAAGTTTTTCAGTGTCGGTGGTAGGTAGAGTAACTTGGCGAAAATCAACTTTTTTTGCTCAAAACTTGATGCCTAAAAGATATATTTGCATGACGTAAACGACAATGATGGTTAAACAGGTTTATGTTACTCTGTGACTCAATTTATTGCTGTTGCGGCAAATATTGCTTTGAGAAGGTGTAACGGTAGAATAAGCATAATGCTAAGTAAGCCTGAGCAAAAAAAATAATCAAAGCTTAACCTTACTCTATTGGAGCCCCGCACAAAAACAGGTACGACTCTCAAAGTAACATGGATCGCCGTTTAGGTTAATTTCTGAACATCGAGCAATGTCATATTCGAGCAGGCTTACGCAAAACGGTTTTAGCACAATTTTTTTACGACACTTGACATCGAACCTCCTGCGCCCGTGTGGGTTTCGTTTTTGAGGTCAATCGGTTTACGTCAAAAATCGCTCATCTCTGTGCTGATTTTGACGCAGAACATATTTGTCAAATTGACAACTGAAGTTTTAAACCACAGTCATCTTTTCGTTTCGAAATGCAAAATATGAAAATATTCAACTCTCGAACGGTGTTGTAGCAAAAAAAACATTTTGTGCATCGAGTAAAATATTTGAATATTGTGAGTGATTCTTGTATGGTTGTCTCGGAAACGCTCCATGGTAGTCTTTGTAAGCTTGTGAGACACACTAGTCCTGGTGTATATGCAATAATCCCTGTTCCTATCAAGACTGACAATTAAGTTTCGTTTGACGCAGCTCATGCTGGTTTTATCTGATGAAGCCATTGGTCATAGCGAAAAAAACATATACATCACAGTTGCACTTAATTTATATTTGCCAAACTTACAAATTAAAATTGTAAAAGTTAAATTTACTTACAAGTGCAGCTCAGGTATTTTCATTATTTATACGCACTTAATTTTTTGCTTTCAATAATTTTAGCAAATTTTAATTTATAATTTATTTATCACGAAATAGAGTATAGAAATTGTATATTTTACAAATTCTGTTGTATCCATTGATTGCAACTTGGTAGCCCACTGAGTAAAAACAGCTTGTAAAAAGAGAGTTTGAAACGAGTTAATGCATCAAAATTTTACTAATTTTGATTGGTTACAATTTTTAAATTTGAATCCTTAGTCAATTGCCGACTGGCTAATTTGTTGCCTGTCGAAAAACCTGTTATGAGAACGCGTCATCGGCAACTCTGTTTCCTTTCGTGTACCTGTTTAAGGCAATTGAACTGATCGGTTTCGTTTCTATTATCTGATGGAGCAATTTGTTGTGTTTAAACCTCTGTTTGAAATGCCGCATATATAATACCTGTCGTTTAGACTTCTCGGTGGTTTAATTTCGGGTATTCGCTAAAGTAAGCATTGAAATTTGAGTTTAAGCATTGTACATTCGGTTGTCCTCAAAACCGCTTCATCTTCCGCGTTTACAAGTTGGCTTTCGTGGTGTATGGCCTAATAGTCGCTACCGTAAGAAGCACATCAAGTTTGAGGGGTATACAATTGGATTTCAAGGGGATATATGTTACCGCCTGAAATTTCAGAGAAACGAAAAAATTGTACGTTTTAAGCGTTTAGAATAACCTTTTGTATCCTTGAAACCAAACAAGTTTACTCACTCGCAGTGCTCGCTTGCGAAATTTTTAACATTATCCTCGTTTTGCATGAGTGCTATAATTTTTCAAATCCAACAGTAATCCAACTTCACACGGAAAGATCAGGCGGATCGCCTATAACCGCAAATTATCCTTAAACATGAAATGATGTTTAATTTGTTAATATTAGCAAATATCTGTAATGTTGAGTTTACACTTATTTTTATACGAAATCTCGGCAATTCTTCTGAAAAAATTGTGCCAAAAGTTAAAACAAAACGCGCCAAACAGACAAATTTTGTAAAACTATGCAGAATATTACTAGCGATATTGCCGAAACCAGCTGCAAAAATTCTGCCGCAGCCGGAGGTCTAGTTTCTACCGGAGTTGGAAGCAGACCTGCAATCGTATACCCTTCGATGTATATTCGTCTAACTTATCGTTAATACAGCGTTATCTAATTGAACTTTCGGAAAACACGCAAGTATCTTCATTGACATTGCGACATCAAACGCCAACTTGCACCATGGATCAACATGGGTCATGAGTATAAGTCTAATAAGCGACACGGGCGGCGTGTGGCGGTGTGCGGCACACCAGCATCTGCCTCAACATAATACAGCGCAATCCTAATAGTTCTTGCGCCGTGTACCCTTGGCTACTTTTCAACTTATGCTTGAGAAGTCAGAATCAACGTTCGTCATGAGTCGTACATCGTGTCACCGATTCCATTTCTGCTTGTACAAACGTGACTTTGAAGCCGCCCGATGATCACTATTGCGGTTCGTCTTAGACGTTTTCTAATTTCAAAGCATAGTCAAATTTTTCGCCGCCTGCCCAGACTCTTGCTATCGTTGCCATTTAACACCAGAGTCATTTGTCACAAAACTTAATTTATCACTTAAGTTTTGGTTTCCAGACTTCAATTTTTTTGACGGCATAAAAACTGCCCGACGCACAAAAAGAGTCCTGGTCGGTGTCAGATGGTGTGTCAGTCTCTTCAGTGAAATGTAATTTGTCATAATCGCAGCCTAAACGTATGTATATACCTATACAGCAGGGTCAGGCCGGCCTGCCTTTATAGTTTCGGTTTCGGCGAAAAATTAACCTCCGTCTTCTGTAGAATTGTTATCAGAGGGATACGGCAATTTCGGCTGTGAATTCCTTTTTTCGAAAAAATATTTTTCAATGCCTAGTCTTTCGTCGACGGCCCTTAACAACAAACGTGCCATACACTGTAAAAAATGGGGAGTCAAATTCACTCTATCGGAAATAGGCTTTTCCTGACTACACAAACTGAGTCAAATTTGACTCCGCCCGAGTCAAATTGGACTCATGAGCGATTCAGTGAATCGAATTTGATTCTGGCGGAGTCAAATTTGACTCAGTTTATGTAGTCAGGAAAAGCCTATTTCCGAGCGAGTCATTTTGACACCCCATTTTTTAAAGTGTGGAAGCCGTTTCAAGAAATAGATAACGATGCAATGTAGTGATGGTACTATGGTATAACAAAACATTTTCAGATTGAATAGCAAAAGTTTTATAACGGAAGGATTAGTGATTGGGGGGTACAGCCTTCCTCCTGCACTGAATTTAGCACTGCAATCCGTAATTCTATTTCCGAAAAATACTACGACTTCGGCGCAATATTAAGCTTTTATAACCTCGTGATTCGTCCTTAGATTTAGGTGAGGTCTTCAATTTGCAATTGGTCTACGAGTTCTGGATTTGAAAATTAATTTTGTACTTTTATCAATTTTTGAGATGATAAAACGGCAATACTTTAAACACTGTGATAGTAAATAGCTAAATTACAACCAAGCAATTTTCGTGGAAATCGAGGAAATTATCGATACACCCATTATACAGAAGTATTTATGATGCATAAAAACGTATTTTGATGCAAGCAGTCGTTGGATATAATATCATTTGTCTATTAGAGGATTTTGGACCAAGATTGTCTATGAACAGGTTCGTACATCCCTTCATCAAACAGGTCCGAGGGACTCGCTGTAAAGTATTTCACAGCTCTATAATTTCGTGGTCTGCGAAGAATTTTTTGGTTACCAAGATACGGATCAGAAGGGTTACGCCCCTCCCCCCAATTGGAGAATTTAGGGGCGCTTCCGCCGGCACTGTCCATGAAAGTACTTTTGAGCTCTTGTCATTTGATTTCCATGTTAAATTTTAATTTGCTTCAAACTTGATCAAAACAAAATTTCAAATTTCAAAATGGAACCTGTACCGTCGTGCAACGGGTCATAAAAGGGTCGGCTGTTTGAGCCTTGAGGCGGATCGACCCATTGAAAAACGATTAAAATTAGACCCGTGTAAACCTTTACTGGCACAAAGCCTAACGGCGCATGTACAATATTTACAATCACACAAATTCGTTGCTACTCAATGGTAGAATAGCCCTTATTTGTGTATATTTTCTGTTTCAAATCTGTGAAATACTAATTCGTTTTGATTGGTTTCAGTTTCACTACCGCACAATAAAGTACTTTACTTGTATTTGTATTTAAATAGGAACAACGATACAAGACTGTATTTACCAACCCACAAAAAGCATACCGACTCGTCGCAACCGGGACCGAAGCCAGAATGCGGCCAGGTGGAGCGCAACCTCCCTGGATGAGTTTTGGCCCCTTAAAAAATTTTTAACCTCGCTAATAACGTTATCGAAAGCCCTTGCATGTGTCTCCTTAAAAATGTTTAGCCTCCCTTGCAAGGTGAGCTGCCAAAAGACCTGAGAACAATAGGAAAAGGGGCGTTGTTTACAAGCGGATTAAAAACGTGGGTTATATCTCACCGCGAAATTTGTAGACAGACAAATAGCACATTTACAAACCTTTACAATAAACACGCTAAAATACTCAAGGTTTAAAAAACAATTTTATCGCTCGTTCGCTAATATTCCTCATATTTTACTGTCCCGAAATAAAATGTTCGCTCAATGGCGGTGAAGACTACGCCTCGAGTTGGCATACGAATAGGTTTGGAAGATCCTGAACAAACAGATCTAATTTTGAACCGTATCAAATTACAAAATCCGTATGCATTGTTCAAACGTTGATTTTAACGTGTTCACGTCTTTTTTTCTGCATTCGTTGTCTATTGTTTGAAGTACCTCACTCTCTCTCTCTCTCTGTTGCTACTTCAGGTTTATTCAGTAAAAGCAAGAGTGGATGATCACTCTTTATAACAAGAGTGTGCAACTGGGTACATTGTGTGTATTAAAGAATGTACCCGGCACGCGTTGCGTTTATGGCCTACCCCGCCCCCCTTGTTTAGGGGGGTCTGTATACAGTTTTATAAACGTTATTTACGCATACAAACATCTTTAGTGTGATATAGTTGGCCCCCTTAAATGAAGGGGTATGTGTACTGAAGCATACTATGTTAATCTCTTGCTTAAACGCCCCTGATTGAGGGGGTCGAACAAAAATGCAACGCGTGCTGGTACATTCTTTAATACACAGAATGCACCCAGTTGCACACTCTTGTTATAAAGAGTGATCATCCACTCTTGGTAAAAGCAATTCGGTGTTTACCCATAAAACTGAACCTCATCAAATGCAGAGTTGGGAACAGGCAACGTAGTAAACAGGGTTGCCAGGAGTGTCAGTCGGCACCCAATTGAAAAACAATGAGGGTGTCGCTGAACGCGATTTAGAAACCCACCAAAACTAAAATTTTATGTTAGACTTAAAAACATTTTAACGGAAAAATTGTGCCGGATTTTCGCTGCGAACCATGCAAGCCGCAATAAAATGCAAAATAATTGTGGTCAGAGGTCTAACGCAAAGCGGGCCAGTCGAAAGGCCGGACTGTCAAATGTGTACAGCAAAGTTAGCGATAGGTTTTAAAGCTGACAAACGCCTGCTACTCTGTATATCTCAAAATGGGCACAAATTAGGACATATTAAATGCCAAAAATGTGTTGAGTTTCGAATTTAATCGTTTACAGGATCGAATGTTACAAGACTTATCGCCAACTGGTGATTGTTTCAGAATGGGCGTCCAGAGCGTAACCAGCGAAACCTACAACTTCATTAGGAATAGTCGTCTGAAGAGCAAACTACATCTGTAGCCATGCTAACAAATAGCGCACTTTAGCATATCGCTTGGCATGGTAGCATTTATATGACAGTCTGGCGTTCAAAGCGCAGTTACGTGTGTTATTCGATATATTTACATAATCTAAAAAATGCCCTCCCCTAATAGGTTTATAATCACGGTGATGGTCAGTGCCAGCAGTAGCGTGGTGCTCAACCCACCAAATAGGGGCCCAACCGGTGGGGGGGCAACCTTGGCAAACTAAATTTTCCTCGCGGACGACTAAATTATGGAGCTGTGAAACAATTCATTGGATGGCCGCTAACCTGGTTGAATGCACCCGATTATCATAATGTCGGCTCTGTGCCCACGGTTAATTTCTTTCAACATTGACAAGAATTCCCAGGTCAGTTTATTTTACGCGTCGCTTGACAGCTAATTGCACCAATAATTTTAACGTTGTCGCCTAATCGTGCGTTGATTTCATTTCCATTTTTAGCGTACGAACAGTCAGTTTATATTTTCAAGATAATGGCGCAGAGGCGGATCCGAAAATTTTTGACGGGGGCGTGCGGGATGGCAAATGTTATGAACCGCAAAAATTGTAAGATAGGGAGACCGTACCATTTTATCACAAAAATTCTGCGGGAAAAATTGTCTTTTTTCCAAAAATATTTTCTGAGGGAAAAATAATAGGTAGGGACGTTAGGCTGCTTAGGCATCCAGGAGTTACAGTACAGGTTGAGTTTTGAAAAAATTGCTGGCAAAGTGAGCAAAATACATGACACAATTTTGAATCTGATGTGTCCCGAAAGACAGTTTTATATGAGTTTGAAAGTGTGATTCGATTGCTAGATTTGCCAGATCCGTTTCGACCGTACCAACTGTAGTGACATTAATAAGAAAGTGGAGTGATATTATATTTTGCCTCTCCAGGGCGTACCTGTTAGTTATTCGTTTTGAAGGTAAATATTTTTAATTCAGCGCAGTGGGTCCAACTGCCTTCTTATTTATATCCTTTCTTTTGAACAAAGACGACTTGTTTCGAAGGATATTTGTTGATTGCCTGTCCGTTATCTTTTTTCTGGATTTGACAAAGTTTATGCGGGTTATCTGAGTGTCTGTTTCCTATTTCGACAGTCTTGGTTATTCTTCTGCTTGGGTCTCATTTATAGACTTGAACTAGATATACAGGCCGCTATTGTTTGGGCCACGAATGTGGCCCCCTCTTATTACATCATTCCTTTTATTCGGGCCACTATAAGTGTAAAGACGTTGGATTCAGAAATAAATCCTTTTGCCAAGAACGCAAAACGATTTTTGGTTCATAGATTGGAGGGTCTAGACCTCCAAAACCACTCCTTGACTTCGCATGAGGTTCCCTCATCGTGTGAAGATTTTGTGCGAACACAGTTTGCGCTGTTGCGGCGCCGTCCGTCGCCTTCCGTCACCGTACGGTATCGTACGTGACGACACCGCAAAGTGACGTACGATGACGGATGGCACTGGATGGTAAGGACGACGCCGGACATTGTCAAAAGTTATTGCGCCACCCGAAGTGTTC
Source organism: Enoplolaimus lenunculus (assembly GCA_030248215.1). NCBI lineage: Eukaryota > Metazoa > Nematoda > Enoplea > Enoplida > Thoracostomopsidae > Enoplolaimus > Enoplolaimus lenunculus. The sequence goes on from JASANG010002630.1 coordinate 100,453, forward strand.
ACAGTATATCTACCCTGTACCGGATGGGGCTAGCCTGTCAAAAATTGCAGCTTAAAACCACACTTCCATGTTAATAGACGTATTTAGTTGGTTATCGACGTTGAATGTTCGATATATTAAATCCGAAGTTCAAAGTATCTTTGTTCATGTTCTGATGAAAATATAACTTTTTGCATAGTAGCAATTAGACTAGGTTCCTTTCCTTGCATAATTTTCGTCCCATCCTAAAAAGATTTAGTTCCGCTTGCAAGTTAATTTCAGCGGCATGCCACTGTTAAAATTGTTTGGGCCACCGTAACAGTTGAACTTTTTAATGGGCCTGAAACCTTATCTAGTTGGCGAAGCATCCTAAGTATCTATTGTTAGCTATTTTAATCTCCACTTTGGTTAAAGCGGGATGTGATATCCAACGATATATATATATATATATAATATATATATATAAATATATACATATATATAATTTAGTTTTTAGAGCATTATGCGTCTTCTTGTACACTGTCCTTACAGTTTTTGAAATTCAAATATTTTTAGGCTTTACTTTTAGACTTAGACCCTGAAGCTTGTAGAAGGGAATGTACAAGGGTCCTTTGCAGATTTTTTATGTAGAAAATGTACCGCCTCTGACTGAGTACCTACAGGACCGTAGTCAACTCACCTCGCTAGGGGGGCCAAGTATTTTTTCAGGAAGGGAATAGAAGAACGGTTTGCGATGACTTACAAGCAAGCTTAAAAACTTTCAACGGGGGTCCAACATGTTCCAGAAGCGGCTGAACCCGCTCCTTGCCTCGCTTTGACTACGGGCCCGTCCATATATTTGAAACAGTAGCGTAGCACTGTTATATCTTTTTTGCAGCAACACAAAAGATCATGACTAAAATGCGTTAAGTAGGTGATCCGTCATGTTTGTTTTGCAATGCCAGCTGTCATTGGCAAACATTAGTGTAGCAGCCATGAATGCAAGGTGACGGTGGCTCCAATTCTTGAAGTAACCAAGTTTTGCATTTATATAGAATGTAAATGTTATACAAAAATTAGCAAGGTCTACTTTACAAATTATTA
>JASANG010001464.1:0-101529 GCA_030248215.1 Enoplolaimus lenunculus
AGTTTTTTCGGTATATTTTGTTTGTAAATTTTAGAGCTCTTCACATTTAAGACTTAGCTTAATATAGTTCTAAACCAACTGTCATTAAAAGCTTTACTTTGTTGTTGCGTTAATATGTTTAATTTCCATTTGCGTTGACAAATTATGCTTTTCTCCTAGTAAATTAATAGCTCTGTTTGTTTCAAGAGTTCCTAGTGTGAGAAATTAACACTCGCTTGCAAAAAATGTTTTGTAATTTATATCGTAGACGAAGCAAATTCACTTCATTATTTTGAGAGAAAGTTAATTAACATTAACGTGTAAAATGAAAAAACTAGTGAAAAAAGTGCTCCTAATAGTCGCTTGTAAAGTTATATGTTTCTTTATCTCAACATGTAAAAGTATAAAACTAGGGTTGAATCCTATTTTCAAGATGTCTTAAATGCAAACCAACTGAACCTACAACGTTTTTAATTTTGACACCAGTTTGCAGACTGCATTAATGAAACATATTCGCAACTTTACATGGCAGTAAGTCTTACTCGCCAATAGACATATTTTTGTCTGCGCAGGAAAACTGTGAAATAGTCCAAGGTGTGCATTTTGTCACCTACAGTTTGACCGATTCCTTGCATATATTTTTAATTTTTTTCTGAAATATAATATCAAGTTAGTATTGGAACTCACCATTACCGCTAGATTTCGAAAATTTACGCTTTAACTCGAAGAGGGTCTCACGTCGTGTACAGATTTTACGTACACATACGCGTAATAAAATGCAAACACAGCGCGCTGAAATTGGTAGAGACAGTTTTTGATCCATTGCACTTATGTATCAATGTCGTGGTATCTACTAGGAACGTTTTGCATGCCCATGGAACAACGCAACAGGCTAATTGGTAATGGGGATTAAGCTCTGAAAGCACAAAACGGTTATGCAAGGATAAAACTTAAAAAATGTTGGATTTTTGTGCGCGTGTGAATATTCACGTGGCTGTCCTAAAATTTTAAGTTATTTACAACTAACAATGAGTAAAAAAGCAAAATTTAAGCAAACAAGTTGTACCTCAGCTAGAGCGGTTTACCAAAACCAAGATTGGAAGTAAGCTTTTACTGGTGAGTTCTGGATGATACAATCTGCTTTTCATTCTGCAAACTTTTGACACAAAGTTTAATGAAGTTAATATCCCTTTCTGCGAAGACAAAAATATTCTATTGGCGAGTAAGACCTACTGCCATGTAAAGTTGCGGACATGTTTCATTAATGCAGTCTGCAAACTGGTGTCAAAATTAAAAACGTTGTAGGTTTAGTTGGTTTGCATTTAAGACATCTTGAAAATAGGATTCAACCCTAGTTTTATACTTTTACATGTTGAGATAAAGAAACATATAACTTTACAAGCGACTATTAGGAGCACTTTTTTCACTAGTTAGAGTTTACTGAAGGTTTTTGGGTGCTAGGACGCTGAATAAATTGTTTACAACCTCCAAAACCAATAATTGAATAGTTAGCTAATAGCTAATTTGCATTTTAGTTTATTTGACAAGACAAAATTAGGACTTTTTAAATTATTTCAATAATAATTTGGGTTTACTGAAGGTTCTTTGGTGCGAGGAATCTGAATAAATTGTTTACAAACGTCTAAAACCGATAAATGAGTAGTTAGCTAATAGATAATTTGCATATAAGCATAATTGATAAGCCTAAGAGGGTTACAAGCAATCTAATTTCGGCAATAAAGGTGTTTGGTGCGAGGAATCTGAATAAATTGTCTACAAACCATCAAAACCAATTGTCGAACAGTTAGCTAATAGTCAATTTGTATATTTACTTAATTGATATACCGAAATGGCTTTTTAACCCCTTCTCACATTGAGTTGCCTATAGGCAACTAAGCGCAGTATATATACGTTAAATAATGTATATCACACCGTGTTTAACAATTGCAAAACGTATACATAGTACTAAATCACCACAAGACGTGAGCCCCCTCGGGCTCGAGCGTCAAGCTCCTATAGCTGAGTGGTGATGGTATACGCCTCCCACTCCAGTCACCGGAGTTCGAATCCTAGCATAAAAGTAGGTCTCAGGGGAAATAGAAAATATTCATGTGAGAAAGGGTTAAATTATTTCTCAAAGTATTAGGGTTACTGAAGGCTTTTTGTGTGCGAGGAATCAGAATAAATTTTTTACAAACCTGCATAACCGATAAATAAATAGTTAGCTAATAACTAATTTGTATATTAGTTTAACTGCTTACGTGTGTTCGGCCCATGTATAGATCAGGGGCTTCCACTTTTCCAGGGTGGAAAACTTACGACCAGGAGTGCATCGCAGCCACTCCTCCTGTATGGCGACCTGATTTTTCACTGGTTGGTAGGAAAAATCGCGGGCATAGGTTTTGCTGTGGAAAAGTGGAAAATTCATAAGCCTGCATATTCCCTGGTTCGGTAGGGAAAATTTGTAGTGTAAAGTTTGTTTGGAAAACGGGAAAAGTGGAAAATTTAAAAGCTTACATTATTCCTGGGTTGGTGGGAAAATTTGAAGCATAGGTTTTGGTTGGAAAACGGGAAAAGTGGAAAATTTAAACGCTTTGATTTTCCCGTGGTTGGTAGGGAAAATCTGTAGTGTAAAAGTTTGTTTGGAAAACGGGAAAAGTGGAAATTTTAAAATCTTACATTATTCCTGGGTTGGTAGGGAAAATTTGAAGCATAGGTTTTGGTTGAAAAACGGGAAAAGTGGAAAATTTGAAACGCTTTGATTTTCCCTTGGTTGGTAGGGAAAATCTGTAGTGTAAAAGTTTGTTTGGAAAACGGGAAAAGTGGAAATTTTAAAAGCTTACATTATTGTAGGATGAGGGCTTTAAACTAATTTTGGCGCACATTATAGCCATATACCCCATGTCTAAGCCCAAGTTCTTTTAATATTCACGTGTTTCTTAAAATTGATTGCTTTAAGGCACTAATTTGTCCTCAGTCTGCTATGCTAAAACATTTACATCTGGTTGGTGTTTACCTTGGTTACGATACAATGCATGCAGCGGTTTTTTAGCATTCTCGTAATATCTTCATGGCTCGTCCGTATTTTTATGTTTCTAAAATGCAATAGCACACAAGTGTACAGTTTTTAGTGTGTAGATCATATTTTTCTGTGCATTACCTTGCATATTTCTGACTGTTTTGAAACATAATGATCTGCATTTTAAACTGTTGGGGCGCGCACGGATATCCAAGCAGTTGAACTGTATGGGGATTGAATTTTAATACTAAACAAGACAGTCGAAATATTTACTTTTTAAAGTTAGCCATGAACGTTTAAGATTTAGACGTCCTCTACTGTGAATTTTAACGCATCCCTAACATTTCAAGAACGATCCAGTCTTAAAAACTAAATTGTGATTGTTTTTTCGCAGACATTTCTCAATTTTAACAAAGTAAAGTTCAAAACTTTACATAAAAACGTCCAGTTCTGAGAACTTTAAAGATTTAATTTTATTTTTAGAACTATATTAAAATTTCAGGAATTCAGTATAACCTTTTAAATATTGACTATAAAAGCTATATGCGCGAGCAATCTGGGGCCAGTTTTCGTATTGAAGTGTTGTTTTGCGACGAATAATTTCTTAGTTTTCAGCTCCCTTAAGGGACCCTAACCGTGTATTGTGTGTTTACTGGCACCCTTGAAGTTTGCGTTTAATTAAGTGTTATTGCAAGTGTGTTTGGTTTTCTGTGAGCGACGCTTGTACATTCCCATGCGGGACTCTAACCAGAGTTATTATTTGGAGAAACTGTTACGAATTCAAAAGTGGTTCTGCTAAAATTGATCTGTTGTGTGACTTCTAGGATGTTGTACAATGATTGTAAGCTATGAAGTTTTGGTCATGGAGATAGTGCTATATTTACGCCTGTAAACTGCTACGTATGACGAGTTCTAGTTGTGTTTTGCTGCTCTGGGCGTTTAAAAGCTTAGGTTGTTTCTGTTTGCAAATTTTCTTAATTTGTTAAAGGTCGCATAAGTTGTATGAGCGTGCAGGCCGAGTTATTGGAACATCCCGATCGGGACTCTTACCATTTATATAATGTGACATCGGAACCTACTGAAGAATTATTTTGTCTAAATCTGTGATGTTCAGTTTCAGGTAAACGTGGTAGCGGGTAAAGCTACAACCTTGCAACATTATTCCTGGGTTGGTAGGGAAAATTTGAAGCATAGGTTTTGGTTGGAAAACGGGAAAGGTGGAAAATTTGAACGCCTTGATTTTCCCTTGGTTGGTAGGGAAAATCTGTAGTGTAAAAGTTTGTTTGGAAAACGGCAAAAGTGGAAATTTTAAAAGCTTACATTATTCCTGGGTTGGTAGGGAAAATTTGAAGCATAGGTTTTGGTTGGAAAACGGGAAAAGTGATTTAAACGCCTAGATTTTCCCTAGGTTGGTAGGGAAACTGCAGCATAGGTTTTGGTTGGAAAACGGGAAAATTGGAAAATTTAAACGCCTAAATATACCCTGGGTTGGTAGGGAAATTCTGAAGCATGGGTTTTGTTTTGGGAAAAGTGGAAAATTTCTACGTCTAGATTTCCCCTTGGTTGGAAGGGAAAATCTAAAGCATAGGTTTTGTTTGGAAAATGGGAAAAGTAGAAAATTCCAATGGAACGAGTTAACAACACATAGCAGATATTTGCTAAAATTAACAAGTTAAATATCATTTCAACGACCTGATTTCACCCCACCTGCGGCATCATCTCCGGTTCCGGCTACTTTTGTTCACTTCCTGATCTGGCATTTTTCACCTCCGGTTGCATCCTACAAACTAACAGGCAATATATTTCGACACTGGTCAAAACAAGAAACCGCGGAGCGGAACAGTGCAATGAACAAAATCTACTTTACACAGTTAAACCTAAATGAGCAGAGCATTTACCCGAAATAATACATGATTATATCAGATTATGATAGTCCCAGCACAAGATTGGTCAAAACAAAATACCACCGAGTGCCCCAGTATTATCTGAACATAAGTCTGTTAACAAAATCGACGCTTTGAGAGACGCCTTAAGGTTGTAAAAAAGTTTTAATTTGTTTTAAAGACGTTGTTGGCTATGGCCGGAAAGCCGAGGAAACATAAATATATCAAATTTGGACGTCGCTGACTTCCAACCCAGGGTAAATCTAGGCGTTTAAATTTTCCACTTTCCCATTTTTCAACCCAAACTTATGCTTCATATTTTCCCTACCAACCTAAGGTGAATCTAGACCTTTACATTTTCAACTTTTCCCGTTTGCCAACCAAAAGCTATGCTTCAGATTTACCCCACCAACCTAGGGTAAATCTAGGCATTTAAATTTTCCACTTTCCCCGTTTTCCAACCAAAACCTATGCTTCAGATTTTCCCTACCAACCTAAGGTAAATCTAGGCTTTTAAATTTTCCACTTTTCCCGTTTTCCAACCAAAACCTATGCTTCAGATTTTCCCTACCAACCTAAGGTAAATCTAGGTCTTTTAAATTTTCCACTTTTTCCGTTTTCCAACCAAAACCTATGCTTCAGATTTTCCCTACCAACCTAAGGTAAATCTAGGCCTTTAAATTTTCCACTTTTCCCGTTTTCCAACCAAAACCTCTGCTTCAGATTTTCCTACCAACCCAGGGTAAATTTAGGCCTTTAAATTTTCCACTTTTCCCGTTTTCCAGCCAAAACCTATGCTTCATATCTTCCCTACCAACCTAAGGTAAATCTAGGCTTTTAAATTTTCCACTTTTCCCGTTTTCCAACCAAAATCTATACTTCAGATTTTCCCTACCAAGCCAGGGTAAATCTAAGCATTAAAATTCTCCACTTTTCCCGTTTTCCAACCGAAACCTTTGCTTCAGGTTTTCCCTACCAACCCAGCAAAAAAATCTAGGCATTAGAATTTTCCACTTTTCCCGTTTTCCAACCGAAACCTTTGCTTCAGGTTTTCCCTACCAACCCAGGATAAAAATCTAGGCATTGGAATTTTCCACTTTTCCCGTTTTCCAATCAAAACGTATGCTTCAGATTTTCCCTACCAACCCAGCGAAAAAATCCAGGCATTAGAATTTTCCACTTTTCTCGTTTTCCAACCAAAACCTATGCTTCAGATTTTCCCTACAAACCCAGGAGAAAAATCTAGGCATTTCAATTTTCCACTTTTCCTGTTTTCCAACCAAAACCTGTGCTTCAGATTTTCCCTACCAACCCAGAATAAAAATCTAGGCATTAGAATTTTCCACTTTTCCCGTTTTCCAACCAAAACCTATGCTTCAGATTTCCCTACCAACCCACCGTAAAAATCTAGGCATTAAAATTTTCCACTTTTCCGTTTTCCAACCAAAACCTATGCCCTACGCTTGAATTTTCCACTTTTCCACTTTTCCCGCTTTTCAACCAAAACCTTTGCTTCAGATATTTCTTACTAACCAAGAAAATATCTAGGCATTTCAATTTTCCACTTTTCCCGTTTTCCAACCAAAACCTACGCTTCTGATTTTCCCTACCAACCCAGGGGAAAATCTAGGCATTCGAATTTTCCACTTTTCCCGTTTTCCAACCAAAACCCATGCTTTAGATTTCCCTACCAACCCAGGGGAAAAATCTAGGCAATTAGAAATTTACACTTTTCCCGTTTTCCAACCAAAACCTATGCTTCAGATTTTTCCTACCAACCCAGGGGAAAATCTAGGCATTAGAATTTTCCACTTTTCCCGTTTTCCTACCATCGCTTTAGGTTTCTCTTACTAACCAAGAAAGTATCTAGGCATTTCAATTTTCCACTTTTCCTGTTTTCCAACCAAAACCTGTGCTTCAGATTTTCCCTACCAACCCAGAATAAAAATCTAGGCATTAGAATTTTCCACTTTTCCCGTTTTCCAACCAAAATCTATGCTTCAGATTTCCCTACCAACCCAGCGTAAAAATCTAGGCATTAAAATTTTCCACTTTTCCGTTTTCCAACCAAAACCTATGCCCTACGCTTGAATTTTCCACTTTTCCACTTTTCCCGCTTTTCAACCAAAACCTTTGCTTCAGATATTTCTTACTAACCAAGAAAATATCTAGGCATTTCAATTTTCCACTTTTCCCGTTTTCCAACCAAAACCTACGCTTCTGATTTTCCCTACCAACCCTTGGGAAAATCTAGGCATTCGAATTTTCCACTTTTCCCGTGTTCCAACCAAAACCCATGCTTTAGATTTCCCTACCAACCCAGGGGAAAAATCTAGGCAATTAGAAATTTACACTTTTCCCGTTTTCCAACCAAAACCTATGCTTCAGATTTTTCCTACCAACCCAGGGGAAAATCTAGGCATTAGAATTTTCCACTTTTCCCGTTTTTCAACCAAAACCTATGCTTCAGATTTTCCTACCAACCCAGGGTAAAATCTAGGCATTAAATTTTTTTAATTTTCCTACCAAATCAGCGGAAAATTTAGCCGTCATAGCCGTCATACAGGAGTGGCTGCGCTGCACTCCTGGTTATAAGTTTTCCACCGTGGAAAAGTGGAAGCCCCTGTGCTATACATTGGCCGTGTGTTCGAACTGTGCTCAATACATGTAGTCCCACGGGTTTATTAGCACGCGAAGGTTACACAAAAGGACAAGGCCTATGAATAGAACAGGGCCGGATCTTTTTCCGGTGGGGTTATAAGAGTCAGTTTAAGCTTTAGACAAATTTTTTTGCTTAGGAATAGGCTCATCCATACGCTTAGTATTAGCCTTAGGCATATGCTTATGCTACTGTTCCGGCCCCGTTCTATACATGGGCTCTGTTTTATCAAATATTCGTTGTAATTTTGGAATATCATGTTATTAGCGTAAATGTCCCACAGTATCATGTGAAATACTGACTCTTGTAAGTACACCCTAAACATTTGAGAGCGTGGGTTTGTAAGCTGTCATATGACGTTCGAGTTTTTCTGTCGACACTGTGAGAGCCTGAATTTTAACGTTGACGTCGAATCTACATGGGACAAACCGCGACGCGCCTGCTCCCGTTATAATGAGAAATCTGCATACAGAAAAAACCTAGCTTTAAGAAATCAGTGATGACGATTGTGAGATTTTGATATTTTCTGTTAATGCTAAGGGGTTACTCGACACAGTGAAAGAAAATTATAGCAACGGCAAAAACGTATGTTGGGACAGCTTTTACACCGGATTATATACTACTAATTTCGTAAAAAAGCGCAGAAACAAAATTTGGCCACACCTTGTCATAATTTCGCCTCACCTGCTCCGGCAACTTTTTTGTCTGGACACGGTATTTTTACCACCGGTTGCACCCTTATAGACAGGTTTCTGGCGAAATTGCACGATATCTGGCCGCATTATCGTGGCATTTGAGCTGTGGTTACACTCAAAGTACTTTGAAAAAATTTAGGTGATTGCACATATACAGCCGGTACTTTATCCGAGTTTTCTTTAAACCGGTGAAAAAGCTTTCACGCGTATAGCCCATGCAGTGAAACGTGTAATAATACCTGTTGTCGTCAATGTGTTAAACAATATTAAGTTAAATTTTTGGTTCCCTTTAATATAATATATAAGTGAATAAAGATACGTATAAATTTGCAAAGAATCTTATTACTGCTCATGGTGCATTGAAAACTATCATTATTTATTTATAATTATAAGTAAATCTGCAGATGCAAATAAACAAAGCTAAATTTAGTTCTCAATAACCAAACCGACACCAAAAATTAATACAGTCCGTATTTTACATTGTATTGCGTAGTTATTGCGAAAAGAATTGGTTAAATTAAAAACAAAAAAAGCGGTTTTCAAAAGTCACAAGCATAAATTGCACTCATTCGGCCGCCTGCAATTAAAAATACACAAAAACACATCAAAACAAAAAACAATGGGAAACAAAATTCATTTGCACTTGATCGGCAAAGCAAATTTTGAAATAAAATTTTCCAAGAAAACGACATTTAAATATTGTCCTTATCTAACGAAACCCATAACAATAAAACACAAAATCTGGTAAACAACACGCTTCGTTAGCGAGCATATATTATTTAACCCTTTCTCACATGAATATTTTCTGATTCGAACTCCAGTGACTGGAGTGGGAGGCGTATACCATCACCACTCAGCTATAGGAGCTTGACGCTCGAGCCCGAGGGGGCTCTCACGTCTTGTGGTGACTTAGTACTATGTATAAGTCGTGTTGCAATTGTGAAACACGGTGCGATATATATTATTTAACGTATATACACTGCGTTGAGTTGCCTATGGGCAACTAAATGTGAGAAGGGGTTAATACACATATTACATTACAATTTATGCGCAGAACATAAGTAAATAGTGGCATGCTAAGTAAACAATACCATGTGATGGTCGTGAAACGACGCAATTTCTTTTAATCAGTTTCCAAATTCATTAATACACATATAGCAACAACTGACCTGGCAACTATGACATCAATTTATATTTTGCCAAAATCTACAGCTCATATTTTATTACAACAGCAACAGCTAAATTTCATTATGGAAATGTAGTCATTAACTTTTATAGTATTACTATCCTTTCATTAAAATTGATTGCGATAAATTCACAAATCATAACGCAATATAACGTGGACATCTGAAGAAACACAAGACACAAAATATACTTAAAGTTCATATTGAAACAGAAAGAAAAACTAGCTAAATACTTGCGCTAAAGACTGGTATAACCAGGGGTACAAGTTCAAAATGCGTCTGCACCATCTTATAAGCAAGAGCGAGAAATCATTGACTAAACAACTGATATCTAGAAGAAGATAACAGTGACCGTACCACAAAATCAACGAAACCCATGTAAATGATTAAGTAAGCAACGTGTTCACAGTGTGGTATATGAACACGTAGCCAACCAAAAGCCAATATGCATTGTAGTGCAAGCAAAGCACGTGAACTTTAGACTTTTAAAGATCAGTTGCGTTTCAACACAGTGATATTCATTTCACTTTACACAAGTTTAAACTGCCTATGCATTACAAATACAATTAGACACCATAATTTCGACATGTTGGTTATAAAAAATTGCTTTACAAAACATTGTGATTAGGATGGAATTTTATTCAATGTAGGACACGCTTAATAACACTGCTTCCGAAAATACTGAGCGAAAATACATCCCTTAAATTACATTAACACGTTTTGTTGCGAAATTTACGACTTGAACGTGAAATCCGTTTAGTTGCGACGCGTACATATTGTTGTTAAAGTCTCAATCTTAACTATTGTCAAATGCATCAATGCTGAAGGGCTCTGCAATAGTATATAAGTAAAACGGAAACAAAAGGTTTCCTTGAATAATAACATGGAAACTGCCACCTTATATAAACTACAAAACAAAACATCATCCTCGTCGAAGTACGTACGTAACGCAAATTCAAAGTACACAGTGTTAATAATGATAAGCCATAATATTGACTACAAATATACATGACTACTTTACACTAAATTTGTTTGCAAACTAACTACAGCACATTATCACCACTTCTTCGTGGTAAAACGATCGAACCAAGTCATTGTGGAAAATTACGTTTGCTATAATATAATATAAAGCTATAATCCACGGCCTGATTCACGATGATAAGCTAAATCATAACATTAATCAAAATTGTTTAACTGCAAACTCCACACAAGCTGTCGTTTGTGATTTGTGCCATGCTGTATAAATATGCAATTGACTGAAGTAATAATTACGCCAAATAAAGTTTTTGTATTCGCTGAAAGCGCAAGCACATGCTCCTTTTAATATTCTGTTTACGGTTGTAACCATTGGTGATTTGCAGGATGCAAACAAAATCCAAATCTCGGACCAAAGTTCTGCTCAAACCATAATTTCGAAATTTTGGTTGCTTTTAAAACCTGTTAAAAGTATATTTTCACATTAAACAAAAATCGACGTTCAGTTTATTGTTCCGATTTTGATATAACCGGACTCTACTTTCCAAAAACAGCCAGAGGCGAAACACCAGTCTCACAACAAGTCACATTATATGTATTCAAATATAAATTATTTTCTTTTCGCATCAGTTTTTGAATATCAGTTGACGCAAAGTTTCCGGGTCGTGTTCCGACAATATATCAACTGATTCGCGTACCGAATGATAAATTATATTTTGAAACTGAAACAATGCAATACATAGATGTAACTATAAATAATCCAAAATATGTAATAATTTATTTTTTAAAGATCAAAACACAATATTGAAGAACTAACTTGGCATCTAAGGTAGTTTGTTAAACTGGTATTAAGCCAACCCGAAACAAACATACTTGCAGTTTGTCTTCATGATTGCTATGCTCGACAGTCAAATACCGAAATTCTTTGGACACATTTGCGCATGCAATCGCACCTTCAGGCGTCATGAAGTCTTCCGCGATTTTAATGCAACAAAGCAAATTTTGAACCTATATCAAAAACCAATTTAAAATAATCAAGTCGCCGTCTCAATTTTAAGGCGATATCCCAAGCGTATTAAAGGGGCACCCATTCATTTAGCCACCTAAATGTAGACGCCAGAAAGATTTCATGAGGGTCAGGAAAATTTTGTTCGGAGTTAATACCAGTTATATGAGATAAGGAGGCATTGTGAGGGTGGCGGTGAACTAAGAAATCTCACACGCATATACTGCATAATCACATTTTTGTTGAAATCGCAATGCGTCAAAAATTTTATTGGTGTGGCTTCGTTTGCTGGCCATATAACTCTAGCCAACCAACCACGCATTAAAACAAAATGTAGAACAGGTAAAGAACCTCGCGAGCAAAGACCCTGATGCATTTGAGGACATCGAGCACACCGATTTAAATTGCATTACACAGTTTGAAAACTTTTCACATGATACTTTCAAGTCGCGTAGAAGTTTTTAGCCACTTGTGCCGAGACGAGGTCTGCGGTGAGTATATGCGGCTATGGTTTTTCATTCCGAAAAATAACGCTATCTGATGTGGGGAAAATTAGCGTGGCAAATCAAGTTGGTTTTCTGGAGAGAAATACTAAGCTTTCAAATTAATTTATTCGTTGTCAGATTAGAAACCTGTGTTATTTCGCAAGTTTGCATACCAGTTTATTATTAACTAGAAATTGCTTAAAAAAAGAATATTATTTCAATTAATGTTCTGGCAGGAACTCTGGAAAATTATGATATTAACCAGCACTTCTTTCAAATGTGAGTAACATTAATCAGTAATGTAATAGGCATTGAAAGAAGGAACCGCATCAGTCTTCGACTCGAAAATAACTTTACACCAGCACGGAACAGCTGCGAGATGCATGGGCAGGGAAAATATATAGCAATAATTACTCAATACACTCTATTAAAAAGGATTTAGCGACATTTTAACACGGCGTCATTAACTGGTACCAGATGCGTTAAAGATCTTACTGAGAATGCACGGTCAACAGACATGACATGACTGACTTGTGTACCTGATGTGGGGCACCCGCTGGTATAAACACAGCATCACCAAGCATTTGAACAAACGTATAACTGCGCACATAATACGGATGTCCTGCGAGTTCTCGTTGCATTGTGGCATTTATAAATTTAAGCTGATCATGAATAGGGTCCACATCTGCCGTGTCTGATGGTATTGCTTCATCGGTTGTCACACAATTACGATTGTTGTTCAATGCAGCAGCTGCAGATTTGCGAGTTGTCATTGTAGTTATTGCTGTCGTGTTAGGTGAAACCTATGATGTATTGTACGCATTAAATATACGCTTGAATTGAATCAAATAGACACGGACAAACAACAAGGTGGGATAGGAATTTCCCTGGTTTAGGTATAAAATCACGCTTTTTGCTGGACATCCGATGCTCTCGGTGTTAATGATCACACTATGTTACGATAGAAAAAACAGAACATTTTTGTCGCATTTCATATTTTCGAACTAAACATTAGAAGTAATCTGCAAGTTAGTTGACTAGTTTCATGACAAACCCTTTAAAAACAAATTTAGCCACCGCTTTTTCGTTTCGGATGTTGCACCGATTGCACCCTGTCTAAACATGGTTGTAAGTAACTTAAATCATATCTTGGTACAGCAGAAGTTAAAACCAAGCCTCGAAAAATGGTGATTTTATGTTTCATATGCAAACCTGTTGAAGTTGTAATAGTTACCGGTTAAAAAACTGGATACTATACAATTATTGCAACGGACATTCTTCAGAGTGTAATTCCGGCTGAAATACGGCAGGGTTTTTTGAGATCTTACTTGAGTAATTACTTTATAGGTTTTAGGAAAAACAAGGAAATGACAATTTTATGACACTGAAACAAAAAAGAAGTACGGCATCATTCACTTTATTTCAAAGGAACTGTTAGTTTGTAGCAGGTCAAATACTTTCAGTGACTTAAGTACTTACTTAATTTATAAGTATTGGACTCACACACACATTTATGTACAAATATTTAAACAATGACTTTCCTTTTGAGGTACGATTTACAATATGGAACTTGATGGAATGGAAATATTATGTTTACAAATTATATATAAGAAATATTTTTAATATTCGGAAAACTATAATTAAAAAAATAATTAAAAATAACATATTAGCAAGCGCTTGGGGATCAGCGCCATCGGACTGTGGGTGTTTAAATGGTCCGCATACAGTAATCACTTATATTCCGAAACATATTTGGCACTGTGTTTTTCGTTGATTTACATATAAGCCATTGATCGTGGATTTCACTTCAGCGTATGAAAATCAAAAGTATAACAGATAAAATAAATACCTATGTGAGGTGGCTTGTTTCACAGGTACAAGCAAGTTTACGATTAAAATGAAATCGTTGACCAAATGCATTCTTCAAATACCGGCCGGGTAAGTATAAGTTTGAACGTAACGTTTCAGAAAAACGACGTTAGTTAATACTTAACTAGACAATAAGACACTTACGTCATATGACAAGTGCTTACTTTACAAACTGTTACAATGTTTTCCCACTCGACGGAATTGATAAACACGACCTCATCATGCTATAAACTTTAAAGCGTGCCACCAGCAGCTGCTGCGGTCGACTCACCTTGTGTTTCCTGGTTTGTTTACCGGACATTTGCGCATATGTATGCTACAGACGGACCACTAATACGGTATGACCGATAAAACACTCTTAGCTAAAACTCTTACACGTTTCTCAAAACGCATGAATCACGCTGAGATAATCGCAGAAAGAACTAGACATGTACCTGTGTGGTTCTAGAAGGCACAATGCCCTCAGTTTTGTCCCTGAGATATTTACGGATCATTTGAGCATCGTTTGGATGCCAGATTGTCCACACAGCGCCTGCTTGCTCAGGTGTCGCACGCACCCGCTTTTGACATTCGCTGTCGATATTGTACTCGTCCAATATTTCAAACATTGCTGCAAAAGTATTTATTACATTATTGACACAAGAGTGAAAATTGTGCACTTAATCCGACTTCAATATACATTTCTCTTTACATTGAGTGATCACAACGAACACTACAATTAAGCATGATAAAATGATTGGCTTCTGAATAAAACACTTTATATGAGTGCCGAACCTTTGGTCTATAATTGGATATAGCGTGCTTAAAATCCGTGCGTTAATCAGGGTTCCAATAGGAACAATTCACAGGAAGCAAAAACATGAATTAATTTGTGCCAGCAAATTACAACTAATTAAATATATATCACAATAAAACATGCTGTCCATCGACTGTTTCGTGTTTTCGTTAACCAGTTCCCCGTTCTACAAAAAACTCACGTTGTGCACAAAGCTAAACTTCAGCAATATTGTTGAGAAGTAATTTTTTGCATTTTTGAGCTTGTTTTTCACGATTTGTCACAAAACCGTAAGGGTTGCAGCGCTATACTTTACTGGGATGGACGCCGCCGCAAGGCGCCATGCAGTAATTTTTAATAAAAACTTTTACAGCACCGCGCTCCGGCAAAATTATTACCGTGCCGAGCAACCCTAAAAGTTACGCTTCCTGTGCCTGCGAATGCTGACACAGGAGTTCCGGTGGAACCCTGATACATATTCCACGAGTTAAATGCTATTGCGTAGCTTGGTTGTAGAAGGAAATAGACGACATTATCGGTTGTTAATATTGCACATATAAACCTATTACGCCTCAAAATTTACAATTCTCTCTAGGATATTTATAAACATAGCGGTATAGATCCGCCTAGACAATTAGCATACAAAACTAATGAAGTTCATTTTAAGACAATGGCTCAGAAAAAACGGTCCCTTCGCTGTTGACGATTGGGTTAATTTGCAGCCAAAAGTCATTATAACCAAATAAAATACATAACCATCTACCTTGAAATGCGGCGCGAGTTTCAGTGCCTTCTGGAATGCCAACATGAACCATCACATTGACTGCGTCAGACACGTCCAAATGAAGATTTGTCGTCGCTTTGCTTGAATCAAAAACCATCTCTGCAACAAAATGGGATAGATTAGAAACGCAAAAATTGAAAAAATGTTATACCAGATCACAGAGCGCAAAAAACGCGCGTTTCTTTATTGTACGTCTTTGCTTCAAACATGTAGAGAAAAAAAACCCTTAACAAAACACGTATGCTAAACTAACTGATTTATGAAAAATTATATTTCATTCTTACATTTATAATGTAGATAGTGGTCTATTTAGTATCATTCGCCCTGAATTGCTTAATCACTAGCCGTTGTGATATTTGATCCCAGGAAAGTAATTTAGACCCATAAAATTCCACACATAAAATTAAAATCTGCTTATATAAATTTGACGTCCTAGCGGCACAGCAAAAGATGGACAGTTCAATTCAAACTGAATACTTACCGTAAGCAGTATACATTTTTGGCCCAAGATCAGGACGACAGTACATCTCAGGTGGCAGCCGCGTGACCAAGTTATATTCACCAGAATCAGGATGGGAATAACAGCGCATAGGCAGCGCAGAACAAAAATCTTTGTAATGCTCTGGCAAGGCTTGCGCAAATGTTTCACCGCTCGGCCAATCTTTAAGCTATAAAAACAAACATCATATTGTAAACCGGTAATGGATGCTACTACAGCTGAAAACAAACCAAAAGCGACAAACACAGAAAACTAACTACAAAATAATTACTCTGAGTTTTGCACCCAAATTTTGGAAATTCTCTAAAAATTCAAATATCGCATAACTTAAGATATAGTTTGAAACTTATAATACTAGGTATTATACAAAGCACGGGTGTGTGGTCTCGGTCAAAAACCGAGACCGAAGACCCGACAACAAAGACCAAGACTGTTTGGTCTCGGTCTCGGCCAATTTTTGACCGTTACCGAGTCTAAAAATAAAATTCTTTCTAACAAAAGTTTTGAATGTTTTTTCATACTTCTGTGTCATTCTAGCATATTAAAATGTTGCAATCTACTCAGAATTTATAATGTTATACACAAAAATTACCGCAAAATTTTATTTTTAGCAAAAACACGCTGATAAACACAGATACGTACAGGAATATAACACAACCCCACGACAAAGACGGCGATAAAATATAGAACGCTTTCAGTGTCAAAACTACGCTTTCAGCTTTTTTCCAATGAAAATGAATCGTCAATCGCCAGTATATTTAAGCTCTATTAATAGTAAACGCTTTTTAGCGTTTATAAAAATATTTTAGCGTTATTTGGATCTTTTTTGAAATTTTTTGGCACGATTCCTTAAAAGTCATCTACAAATACAACTATCTGTGTTTTGACAGATTTATAGTCAAAAGCAGAAAAAAACGAAGCTTGTCTTTCTTTTTTGGTCTCGGTTTGAAACCTACCGAGATTCAAATTCCGAGACCACGACCAACCAAATCCCGAGACTTTCCGAGACCGCACATCCCTGATAGAAAGATGCGTTGAAACTGTCAACAATTTAATTAATTTAGTTCTCTTAAAGCTAAATTTTGCAAAATTTCAAAAAGCAGGCAAATTTGATGAACGGGCACCTAACAACTGCTCGACTAACCACAAATTCGAGACAAGTATTGTAAATTAGGGAGGTGCCGATACCAAAATTTTTGCCGATGCCGATACCGATTCCAACTTTAGTACACCATGCTTAATAAGCAGATAGAATACTACATTACGTTATTATATGAAGGCTTAAACGCTAACCATCATAAACGATTATAATTTCATAAGAACTGTTAATTTCAATTAATTTTTTCAAACACAAACGCGAGAAATAACAATTTTCCTGAGCAGACACACTATTGTGCGCCCAGAAATGAAATTGATAGCGTTGCAACCGACTGTTATGTGCAAAAAGTATCGGCAAAGAATCGGCAATTTTTTTGCAGTGCCGATGCCGATACTCCCGAAAAGTGCCGATTATTACCGATGCCGATGGCGAATAATCGGCACATCCCTAAGGTAAATAGCATTAAATGTTTGACAACCTGGTTGTTACTCGCAGTTTAACACTGGTTCTACAGCAGCGGAGTTCCAAAGTGCACACTTACTTTAAACAAATGATACTTGCCATCAGTGTCAGGAATGACTAATCGTTCGCTAAGTGAAATAAAACCCGACCAAAACGCTTTTGGAGTCAGCGTTGTAGTAGTTGAGTTTTCTGATGTAGTGCGAGTGTCAACAATCACTGCACCAGTACGGCATTCTTGTATGCTGTAGTCGTTGTCAAGCTGTGATTAACGTATTACACACGTACGTATATAGACAAAAAGGTGCATTATCAAAATGTTTGTAGAACCTATCAGTGTTTATAAACTAGTTTCCAAACTCGCGAAGGGTCACAGTGATGGATCGCACATTCCGCAACGTGGCAGGATACATCAAATCCAATATATTTACTTGACCTGAACTTCACCTTTTATTGAGTTCCGATATACAAGCCATCATCTGGTGATAGCTGCTAAACATAATGGGAGAATGTGGGCAAAAATCTAGTCTTAATTGATGTTGGGTAACAACTATCTATTTCTTTTAGCACGGTGATTAACAATATCAAATATCACGTTTTGTTAATCGACCAGCTGCTTTTCAAAAGCTTACTGAAAACGAGAAAGTCGAACCAATCTCAGCAAGTCAGATATAATACACTAATAATAGTGCAAAGCAATTTATACACTATTAAACCAGTGCTGACAAGATACGAGGGTGCATCGAGGTAGTAAAAAATACCGGAGCTGTATGCTTCAATATCCGGCTTCTGCAGTTGTCTGAGCAGAATATTTAAAAATGTATCTGGATGAAAAATAAAACTTAATTACATTGATTCAGTATTATTTGCTACAATTTATTATAACTTTGCTCCATGAAGTGTTTCAATATCAACCGATTCTTGACACGCTTATTTCTGTCATTTCGAAATCTATATACACAAACATATTTCGATTCAAAATTATCTTTCAGAACACGTACAACTGCTAAACTTTTCTTTTGAGCTGGATATTTACAAGTGTGTAAAAACTTAATTACTTTGATTTAGTATTATTTGCCATAATTTATTATAACTTTGCTCCAACAAGAGTTTCAATATCAACTGTTTCTTGACATGCTTATTTCTGTCATTTCGAAATCTACATACACAGATTGTGATTCAAAATTATCTTTCATAACACATACAACTGTTAAAGTTTCCTTTTGAGCTGGATATTTAAGACAAGTGTGTAAAAACTTAATTACGTTGATTTAGTTCGATTTGCTATAATTTATTACAACTTTGCTCCAACAAGAGTTCAATATCAGCTGTTTCTTGACATGCTTATTTCTGTCGTTTGGAAATCTACATACACAAACAGATTGTGATTTAAAGTTATCTTTCATAACACGTACAACTGCTCAAGTTTCGTATTCGTGCAGAAGTTGTGTGTATCAAGTGCAAATCATGATGCTTACGTACCTCTGCAGATGCTAAATCGCGAAACTTTTCAGGCGTCCAAAGTTGACTGTTTAAACGTTGATGAATACCGCTTATAATCACTGGCTGAAAATTAGCAAAAATACAGTTGACATTACAATTTGAATATTACCCACACAGTTGCAGTATGTCATTGAATTTACACGTAAGCACGGCTACAAACGTAAAATGGTGATCCAAAATAAATCTACATACTGTTTCAGCTCATTACACATCAACTTCCATTTATTCAGTTTCCATATTCAGAAAACATAGCTATAAATGAAATCGTTGGAGGATTCGAGCAAGCACACAGAAGGTACTCTCGACAAACCAAACTCTTACCTGTCAATAAGACCTAGCGATATCCCAGCTATCAGTGGTACAAAATTTACAAGATAATAATGCATGGATGCTGAGATTTTGCTTGTTTACTAAGAAAAATACGATATGTTATCCAACATAATAAATGTTCTATATCCAATTCCGCATGTGGTCGGTCAGTACGGTATTCTCAAGTCTCATCTACATTCCTCTCATATGACAAGTTCACCAGGGTGCGACCGGACATTAATTTAGCGGGTAGCAAAGCATAACCGGATATATCATATAAATATGAGCGGTGTTGAAAGTAATAGAATTGCGCAAAAGTAAATATTTTCTGAATTAAAATTGATCGTTAGCTTGAATTTTTCATTTTATTTGATTGGGTGAAACTGGATATCGGTTGTGCCGCATTCAACGGGAACCGAATCTGCGGGCACACCATGTTATTTTACAATACTAAACATCAAAACCTACCCGACTTGTTTGCCAATGTCGTTGAAACAAAGACAGACAAGCATTTTGATCGTCAAAAGGCAACAGCAAAATATCACCGGAACACAAATACCGCGATTCCGACCATGTTTTTATTGGCAACAAACCACCATATACATGTAAACTGTTCTCAGGTGAATGGCAATTCTGGGCAACCGTGTCGTTTAAAGTCCGTCTGCACTGACAATAACAATAGATTTGCGAAGGGTCATCCAAATGCTGGCTGGATGATTGATCCACTGATTGAACGGTCGTTTTAGGAGAAGATGGCTTCAAAGTGACTGCTTTCTTCGACGTATTATGTAGTTTTTCACATACACACATCGTAGCATTTGAAGACAATATGGCGGATTCAATTGGTTCATGTGACCGTACATTGTACTCAAACAAATATACATAATCAAGGGTTTACTAAACAGATCAGAAAATTAACAAAGCTAACGTTTTAGAATTTTTTCTTCGCAAATGAATAGTTCGTAGGCTTGTAAAACTAGGTAACGAAAACGCAAAACAGCCGATTAAATAACATGACATTTTCCGTAACTGGCGTTTCCATAAAAATAAATTCCTGTTCGTGCTCCTGCTATCTGTGAAATTTAGTTTCTGTTAAAAGTCTCTATATATTTCACACTCAAAAACAAACAGGGCCAAGCTCGGTCCAAATCCTACAAAACAACAAAAACGCGCTCACCGAAAATGACTGATCAGCGTCATTGGTCATCAGTTCTGGCGAATGGTCTGGTGATCCAAAACAGTGTCTTGTGCAGTTCGCAATTTCTTCTTCGCGGTCACTAGAATTACACCCTGTGATCGCCGATATTCGCTTCATTGCCACGTCTACAGGAATAGACCAACTGTTAACTATCGCTTGAGTTTCATGAGCAAGACAAAGCAGAGCTAAAAAATTCAACGATAACGCATGCAAGTATATCTTTTGTGCAGACGTAAAAAATACCAAAGACAAAGCAGAGCTAAAACAAAATTCAACGATAACGCATGCAAGTATGTCTTTTGTGCAGACGTAAAAATACCAAATTTTCGTCACAAGCTTTTCGTAACGTTTAACGCTGAAAATTCCATCTTTACTATTCGCAAGTCATCGAAGCCCAGCCATACTCATTCAGTTTGTCAATGGACCCAAAGGTCCACTACAGACCAATGTACTTAGGTCAAAGTCCTGGGTACAACAGCAATTTAACCAAAACCCGGATCCGTAATTTCTGAAAGCAGAAACCCGTACCTGAAAATAAATACCCGGGCTCGGAACTTTTTATATAACAAAAACCAAGTTTTAAACCTGGATCCAAAATTTCTCAAAGATAAAAAACATAGGATAGAATCCCTAATTTTTCATAAGGAATCCTGGGCACAGACGTAAAATTTTTGAAATGACAAAAATTTTCGCATAAACTGCAAATACAGATTTTGTCCGGTCTTACGATGTCTGGTTTCCGCAAACGATAACCATGTGGTCCCAAACACGAGATATGAAAATTTACAGGCTCGTTAAACACCTTTGCGCAAACGCAACGACCCCTATCTGAAACACTTAATCTATACATATTACATATACGTATATGTATAATACGTATATTAGAAAATGTGTGCGCATAACTTAGCCTTCTTTGCGTCTCAAATGATTGGAGGCGGGATTCTAGCGGGCTCAGGTTCTTATCAGGAGAAAACCTTGAATATGGGAGACTTCACCGATAAAATATGTCTTCAAACGAAAATCCCAATAAACGGCAGCTGAATGGGAGAAAAATTTCGAATTCTGGAGCTGAACCAGGGACAAATCGAGTTTGATAATTTTCATTGAGCGAAGCGAAAATCCGAGCGAAGCTCGGAGTTTCGCGAAGCGTTTTATCTTTTGTACTTGGGGGTCAAAAAGTGGATGTCCGTCCGTCCGTCCGTCTGTCCGTCCGAAATGAATCTCAGGAACGGCTGAACCGATTTTGATAAACTTTTTTTGTTTGAAAGCCAATTATCCTGGAGTGTTAACCTCGCATTGGGGTTTTAAAATTTTAAGCCGTTTATTACCTACAGGCTAATTTGCATACTTAATTAAGCCTAAATTAGGACTTTCCACAATATTTCACAAGTTATTACAGTTAGAAGCAATCTAATTTTAGCATTAAAGGGTTTTTTGGTGCGAGGAATCTGCGTAGACTGTTTACAAACCTCCAACACCGTAATTGAGCAGTTAGCTAATAGATAATATGCATATTAGCATAGTTTATAAGCCTAAATTAGGACTTTTTACAATATTTCACTAATTATTAAGGTTAAAAGCAATATAATTTCACCATTAAACGGTTTTTTGGTGCGAGGAATTTGAATAAATAGTTTACAAACATCCAAAACCGATGATTGAATAGTTAGCTAATAGCCAATTTGCATATTAGCTTAATTGACAAGACAAAACTAGGACTTTTTAAATTATTTCAATAATTATTAGGGTTTACTGAAGGATTTTGGGTGCGAAGAATCTGAATAAATTCTTTACAAACATCCAAAACCGATAGTTGAATAGTTAGCTAATAACTAATTTGCATATTAGCTAAATTAACAAGACAAAATCTGGCTTCTCCACAGCTTGAAAATTTCCACCGGGGGGCGTTTCCTGGGGGGCTCCAGGAGTTTCCTGGGGGGCAGCTGATTTTGCTGGGGGGCAGTTTTCCTGGGGGCCCCCAGATGATCTGGGGGTCCTGGGGGGCAGGCTTAAAATTTTGCAAACCGACTTTTTGGACCATTTTTTCATTCTAGACCGTGTTTCCAACTCAACGTAAGATTACTCATCGCTCAACATGACAAATTTCTCGCAAACGCTAATAACAATAATTTTAACTAATATTGCGTATATACTGACAACTTAACCAGAAGTTGAAAGAAGCACAATTATATAAAATATAGATAATCTATAATTGAAACTGTGATTAATATATATTTTGTATATTAGTCACAGCTTCAATTTATCATAAGGCTCAGACGGGTTGAACTTGCTGCTGCAAGGTACTTTCGAATGCTGTATGCCCTGAAACGGTCTTTATATAATTGTGCTTTTTCAGTTCATTATTGAATTGTATTAGTTACTACGGGTATTTGTAACGCTATTAAAAATTATGAGTACTCAGCGTAATATAAAATCATATTTTGCCGAATGTCCGCCTCAAAAGAAGTCCAGGTCTTTACGTTTTAACATTGAAAATTTTTGACCTAGAAAAGTCCTGGGGGCCCCAGCAAAAATTTGCCGGGGGTATTTTGCTGGGGGGCGGCCGAAAATTCGCCGGGGGGCCTTTCCTGGGGGCGGCAAAATTTTCGCCGGGGGGAAAATGAAAATTTCGAAAAGTGCTGGGGCCCCCCCGCTGTGGAGAAGCCAGAAAATTAGGACTTTTTAAATTATTCCAAAAATTATTAGAGTGGCTGAAGGGTTTTTGGGTGCGAGGAATCTGAGAAAATTGCTTACAAACCTCCTAAACCGATAAATGAAGAGTTAGCTAACAGCTAAGGTGCATATTACCTTAATTTCTTACGTGCTGTCGAGTTTCGCTCAATAAATGTAGTCCCACTACCACTGGTTTAGTGGAAAATCTAACCTGCTAGTAGCGAATTCACAGTATACTGCATTTCATGTATTAATTGCGGCACAAAATCTTATTTCGGTGTGGGCTACTTAATGAAATACATCTGTAGCGCGCGGGTCCCGGTTTTATCTTTGTAAAATAAAAATTTCGAGTCCGGGTTTCCACAACTAAAATTCTATCGCAGGTATTTTCGTAATACCCCACCCAGAATTTTAGTTGTAAAAACCCGGACCCAAAATTTTTCAGACAAAACTCGGACCCAGACGTAACTTTATATTCAGTAGTTTCATATACTGAAGCCGAATTGATTTTTGTCGGAGTCCGATTTCCAGTCACAAACTACCACCCAAAGCCATAAAATATGTTTAGTGGAACAAAACAAAAAGTCAGTGGAATTTGTAATCGAAATTTCTATTTAATCAAGTTGTCTTTCAAAAATTGCCAACGAATGTTCACTGAGCTGTTCATGCTAATTCAAACCAAAGTTCTTACTAGACAACAATTCTTCTGATTCGTCATTAGATAAATCGGGAATACTTTGCAAGGCAGGTACATTCTGCGCCAGCGTCAATTCTGAAGGATCGTGTTGCTTGTTGAATGTGTATCTGAGACCACCAGGTTTAGCAGCAGCCGATGAATCATCCGACTTTGATCCTCCTAAACGATACTTCGTGTGCGCAGTGGCTGCGGAAGACGAAACTTGTGACTGGATGCTGGATAATCCTGATGCAATAGGCCGTTTGCAATACAACCATCCATGCTCATCGCAACCTCGACGGCCCGTACGACCAACAGCTACAGGCTCAGCTACAATAGCAAAAGAATATTCGTAACCATGTTCTTAGTGCCATAGGTTTCGTTCTCCCTCTAAGTCCACCTCTCCTGCATACATTTTCCTCCAGTAATAATAAAAGGAAACTGTCGCTGTGAAGTTTTTTCCGAGAAAAACACACTCTAACTCAGTTTTGTGAGAAAGGAATACGTTTCGGTTGTCGGACGTTTGCGGGGAAATGCGAGTTCATGAATTCCGTTTACAGAGAACGGCGTGCAACGTCGAATGATTCTTACAGAGGAAAGTTCAACTGGGTTCAAATATTCAAAGCGTCCTTAGTTTACATATAAACGTTTGCAATTCAGCAATCTGAGTGTTTTTAAGGGGGGACAGAGAAGAAGGGTAAAGACTGGAAAAATACACCTGAGACATTGGCATTTTGTAAATCGACAGGCGAGAGTCACTTCAATACCATTACATGATGTTGTGTTTATAGCATGCGTTTACCCACCATTAAGAATCAATCGATTATGGGCAATGCGATGAAGCACTAAGATCAAATTAAATTCTAGGATTTTGTAGACGTCCGCATGGGGAATAATTTATGCAGACCTTACTTCCGCATACACATTATTTTTGCGGATGATTCCACAGGACTTTGCATTGGACACTATTCTTGTAGAAACAACTGATGACACGTGGTAACGCACATTTGAGAATATTGGCAAAGCTAACAGCTATCACATTACCATCTCGCTAGCTTACTTCCGGCAAGCGCACAAATGCGATCTTGTACACATTTCGCACAAACATCAAAACCACACGTTTGACAGAAAAAGTGAAGATTGAATATAGTGCAGTGACAGACATCACACAGCTCACGACTTCCTGGAATGTGTTTCCAATAATCTGAAAACAACAATAACGTCTTTCGAATACTACATTTCAATTGTGTTTTAGGGTCAAACACTCAAACTGCGAATTGGAAAAATTTATGTTTCTTCGTTTTACGCAAAATATTGAACATAAAATGATACTGTAAACATTTAACGTTTGGTTAGGTATATCTTGCGTACGTAAGTTCATAAAACTATAGTAAGTTATCATAACTAAACTATCTATAACTACGTATTTCATAAAACATCGGATTAACTTATAAACTGCATTTTACGGTCAGGTGAAGCGCACAAAACACTTAAAGGAATAATATACAAATACTTAGTTCTCATATTCTTTAACGTGTGGTTTCCCAAAGACTGTAGGTGAGTGCACGCTCGAGTAACAGGTAGCATATGTTCGTTTTGCTTAATATCGTCTCGGAGTATAAAAACCAGCAAAAAACTAAAGACAACTTGCAGCTTCAAGTTTTGTGGGAGGATGTTCGAACAAAACTTGCAACAATGAGTTGTAGTTGAAAATTCCAGTTGCAAATACTTATATATATACGCGTAGATAGATTTCAAAGCTTGAAAACTGCGACTCACCTCTGACCCCAGCATATTTCACTGATCCTCCATCCGAATCTGACTGTCCGCTTGCGCAATCAGTTTCCAGTTCCGGTTTTAGCGATGACTTACTCTGCGACCAAGATCTGCGACTAGACTTGGTACAACAATCAGAATCCCGGCTCGGTTTAAGCCGTTTCGTTCTAGGTTCACAGCCATTTTTGTCCAATAATCGACCACCAAACAATACACTCTTTGAGTTTTCTAGACAACTATCTAAGTTAACTGTGTCACTCCGAAGGAAACATGACGGCGTGCTTTGAGAGTCCTGGACATACCGTTTTGAAGACAACTCCTTGTCGCAGATGATTCCGTTATTATCCGAAACGCAACTTGCAAAACTTGGTTGTTCGCTCAACTCGGCACTATTGGCACGACCCACTGAAGTGTCAGAACCATAATCACTTGTTTGTGTTTTCATTCGATCAACAAATGACCGAAAATTATTTTTTCGAAGATTTTTCGCTAAACTTAGCGTTGTCCGTTCGTCATCCACAACATGAACAAACACCGGTGCAATCCATTGCAAAATATACGCGGCTCGGCGACATTTATCCACTATTTCTTTAGTATGGCTGTCTGTTGCGGTTTTATAAAAGCCACTCTTAGTTTCGAATGCATTTACTTTCATTTGTGCATTGTTATCATAGTTAGCCACGTCATTATCGCGAAGCTGCAACTCACGTTGTTTCTTTGCAGTTGCAGACCTGGTTCTCGGCGAAACCAAATCGCTCTCGTAATTCGCTAAGATTTCATCTTCCTTTTCGCGTCCTGAATTTATTTTCCTTGGTTGCTCGCCTGCTTTACTACAGCGTACATCAACCTCCAGTTTCGGAACAAACTGTTCAACCAATTTCACAACTTGGACAATTTCATCATTCACCGCTGCTGCCTTTTTTGATTTATCCTCGACACCACCAATTTTCTCCACATCCCCTGACACAACATCCTCAAATGAATCAATCGAATCAACCACTTGTTCAACCATACTGTCAATAATTATTTTCACTTCTCGATCATTTTGAAGATCACAGGCACTTTCGATAATTTGGCCCACACCCAACCCTACTTCTTTCCGCTTGGGCTTTTTCTCCTCGACAGCTATAACTTCGCTTGCCTTCATTTCGTCTACATTGTTCATACGTCGTTTGCGTATAGCATATCGTACTCCTGAATACAGTCTTGTATTATTATCGCTTCCATTTGGCCGATGCGCAACCAGTTCTTTCTTGTTACCATCGTTATCCGCGTTAGACAAAGACTCTTTCATACTGTAGCCTGTCGATGTCGGCATATCAATATTCCTTTCGGAAGCATTGTGTTTCAATATACTCCGCATTGCAGTTGCTTGTTTTTGAGTTTTAGCAATAGCATTACGTTTTTCGACTGCAGCTTTGCACTCAGGACAGCTACCAGCGTGAACTGCATTTTTTGTTTTGTTTTGCACCGAAACATTGGATACACTGTGAAAACTGGGCGCACCAGCTTTGCTATTGCTCCCAGCGGCAGCAGAAATAGACCCAGTATTTGAGCTGAGACTAATCATGTTGGCACAACAGTTGGGCAGCCAAATACGACGAAGTAACGCGCGATCGCAATCAGATGAGCGGCCCCAACCAGCAATTTTCACTCCAGCAATTATTTCTGGGTCCTGTTTAGCTCTGCGTAAACTGATCCTATAATCAATGCTCGTAAAATACAAACTAAGCTGATAATCTTCTTATCTTAATCAGCTAAAGACATACTATACCCTGACATCAGGCAAATGTGTTTTACCGAAACAGGAATTTGAAATAATTGTTATCACCGAATCACTGTTGGACTTTTTAGAAAACTAGCCACAAAATGGTTTAAGCGAATTTTCAGATACTTCACCACCAAATTTTGCAAAACATAAGATTTTTTAATCTAACAGTTTATAAACACAATTGAACTAATTGCAAAAACACTCATTTCGAAATAACAATTTCGCACACAATGTTTCCAATATTTAAGTGATTATGAATAATTTGCCACAAAACCGTAAAAATAACAGTTCCTGAATTTTTGAATGTAGAAACAGAAAAAAATCTGGTGGAACCCTAGGGATCGACCGGATCCGAGATCCGGATCCGGGCCGGATCTCTGCAATTTTTAAGATCCGGATCCGAATCCAGTAAAATAAACTACCGGATCTCCGGATCCGAAATTTGATATATATACAAACAAAAACATACCAAAATTGGTGTATGTATTTCAACTATGCGTACGTAATCTAATAAGCACTGTGTGAGCATTAATATTTTGTTGGAATGTCAGGTTAATGACATCCACGTGGAGACCAGTGTTGTTGCGGAAGAACAAACATAAAAATTTTAAAGACTTCTTTTTTAGTTGCTGTAAGTTTTGTTGACTAATTTTGCGAAACAATCAGTTGAACTTTTTGTATTTTATATACGTTAGGTATTGAAAAATTATCCAGCTAGTAAGATCTGGATCCGGATCCGGGCCGGATCTGAATTTTAAGATCCGGATCCGGATTCGGATCCGGTAAATGCAAAATTTTGGATCCGGTCGTTCCCTATGGAACCCTCGTAAGCTTGAGAACCTTCTATGTAATTATTGCAAAATTAATATCATATTATAAATTTATGCTGATCACATCATAAACATACTTTCTAAAACCAACAAAACGGCAAAACGCTTCCGAAGCCGACGAATCGAATTCTGAAGTTTCCGGTTCGAAATATTCTTGCTTATTAGGCACTTCCAATTCCTGACGGGCTGTTCTCAACGCAGATCGTGAGCTTCTAGTTTGTTGTTGTTGTTGCCGCAATAATTGCTTTCTTGCCTTTCGACGATTTACAGCTGCGCGTCGTGCACGCAATAACATTTCACAGTCACGGCAAGTATCAACAATCCAACAACGCGGATATCGAGCACATGCGCGCGGTTGCAGGATTGTGCCATACACAACTGTCGACAATATTATTAATAACGTTATAAAACAAATAATGGCTGGGTTTCTGAAACACTACCTCGTAAACTCACGGTGTCTCTTTAATATAAAACAAATGCATTACTTTTTGTTATAATAATGGGTCACATTTGGCGCTAATCTGTTTTTGTTCGAAAAGTTAAGTATATATTTACCTAAGTTGGCGATTTAAGTAAATGCTTAAATATAATTTAAGTAAATATCAGGGTGCAACCGGAATTTAAACCTATCGGAACCGGAATTTAAAAAAATTACCGGAAACGGAACGGGAAAATGAAAAATGGATGCCACCGGTGAAATAACCCTTAGTTGCAGATAGGTATTCACTATCTGCTGTATTTTAAATTTTTATAATCGACGGAAGCACATTTCAGCGATTGTCTAGGATTATATATTATACGAATAAAATCTACTTAATTGTTATCGTCATTTTTAGTAGAATATCTTAATTTCCACATACCAAAATTTTTACCGGAATTGAATTTAAAAAAATTACCGGAAACGGAACGGGAAAATGAAAAATGGATGCCACCGGTGAAATAACCCTTAGTTGGAGATAGGTATTCACTATCTGCTGTATTTTAAATTTTTATAATCGACGGAAGCACATTTCAGCGATTGTCTAGGATTATATATTATACGAATAAAATCTACTTAATTGTTATCGTCATTTTTAGTAGAATATCTTAATTTCCACATACCAAAATTTAATACCGGAATTTTGAATTCCGGTAAAAATTTACCGGAACCGGAAGGTCGAAAATTGCCGGAACCGGAATTCCGGTTGCACCCTGGTAAATATATACATCAGTGAAATTTCTGAAACCCAGAAAATGTCTGTTAACCCAAACACAAAACACTATTAATATTGAACCCATATATACATGCAGCAGCTGTATTAAAAACTTCAAAATCTGTACTCTCGTTAAAAGTGTTCGCAAAAGTTATTCATACACGTATACCAATTTCCAACTTCTGCAATAACGACAAAACCACCTTTAGCACATACACAGTCGTTGCAACCAAGTACGTTCGTAACACACAATCATAACACAAAGCGTTTTATGCTCAATTGCAGAAACCTTACAATGACACCTGTACGTACGATATGCTCCAGTCTTACCTTTTCGATAAGTTGTCTTTCCCGCAGGCGCAGTAACAGTATTGGTAGCACAGCTGCTGTCTGGTGATCGTTTAATAAGTTTCGAGGATCTACAATTTTATACAAATAAAATTGCCAAAAGTTAGAATACTCTATTTAACGCAATATGACTTGAAACGATTCAAAACATTAAATAAAGCCGACAATTATTGGTGCTTCGTGCATCACATACTTTTTAATAACTCAGAAAAGACGCTAAATTACACTTTGGATCTGAAAATAAGCTGGCAATTAAACAAAAATGTTATAATATTTCCCTCCGCCGCACATTTGCAAAAATCACAATGCCTCCGTTGCAACAAGCCTCACTTTGTCATTTCAGCAATCAATTGTGACAAATCGCGAGAACACACTGAAAGAATCAATGGCTTCGATCCTGGTTTTGCGCGTCGATTTAAATCAAATTCCGCGATACATTCAGCAATTAAACCCTCTTCATCACTTTCGTTGTCAGAATCGGTCTCGATGTTTTTGTTGCTGTGGTTGTTGTTTTTAGGACCTTTTGACTGTTGTAATTGTTGTGGTAGCTCACTGATTAACTTTTTATCTTGTGTTTGCTGGTGTGACGCCGGCAGACGGAGTTTGTGTCGTTTAACCAGTGCAACTCTTGATAAATCTGGTGATGCAAGAGCATCCGCAAAAGTTGTAGTTGCCTACAACATAGGTGTTACTCAATTAACTCAACATCTCGCTTCTTCGAACGTTGCCAATTTTAAACTTTTTAAAAACATAAGGCATAAGTAGCTGTTACGAGTATGTATTTTTCCACCCCCAGGTTTGTTTCGAATGGAAATGTGACAATACCAAAATGTTTGCCGATGCCGATTTTAATACAAGACGCATTCCATATAGAGGTGTAAGCTTTAAAGCTAACAACCATAAACAATTGATCACAACTGTTCGTTTCGGTATATTGAAAGACGCAGGAACTAGAATTTTTATGGTCTCAGCTTTCAAGATAAAATAATATACTTATTGAGAATTTTGCTTAAGCTCAGATTGTTTTCTCAACTTGTGCTTTAAATGCACAGTGCACTTTGCTCTTTTTTTAAAGTATTCGACTCATATCTTTGTAGAACTTGGGAAACTGTTTAATGAAAACGCAAAACAGTCGACGAACAGCATGTTTTATTTTAATTTATAGTCAATAAGCAGCAATTCGGAGGCCCAAATTATCCATGTTCACACATCAAAGTTTACAAAAGTATCGGGCTCAATTTTTTGCGACTGTAATATCTCTCTCATATGAACAAAGAAAACTGCGTACATATATATGACACAATAGCCAAAATGTAATTTTATTTATATACCGTACGTACCTTTCGAGGTGGTGGTTTCAAACAGCTCGTCGTTGTGATTTTCGATGCACAACCACTATTTATTGCGCTGTTTGCTCTCGTGTTATGACCAGTTGTTCCGTTGCCTTTACCATTTTCGTCCATTTTACCCTTGATATCATGCGTTGTTTCATGTTTGACTTTAACGCTTTGGTGATTGATTTTATTCGGATCAACGTTATCCGGTTTCATACTGTCATCGATGTTTTCGCGTTTGTTGACACTACGTGCTTGAAAGTTCGCTGAAGCGACAGTAACACCACCATCACCACTCTCTTTAGCATCCAAATTCGAACTCTTGCCTGAATTTCGAGCCACTGTTGCGCCCTCTACGTGCGAATTTAGTTTTTCCTGCTTATTATCATAATCTCCTCGTGGAACTGACGTATCACCTCTAATCTTATCTTGGTCATCAACATTGCTAGAATTAATCAGTTCATTTTGTTTCTTCAACGACGCCCGTGAATACTTGCAACGATACGCTGGATCAGGACCCGAATGTGTGAGCACTAACCGTGGCTCGGGCATTGTAAGTGCCATGCCGTCCAAGTCCTCATCGTCTGACGACCATCCCCCATCTGCACTACCCGCTTCCATCAGTCCAGCGCTTGCGATAAGTGCAGCAGCCGCTGAAGCAGCCGCACGCGCTGGATTGCGTTTCACCGGATACTGAAAAGGCCGTGCTACGACAGTTGTTGAACCATCCGAGTTTGACGTCGTTTTCTTTTCAATCCCCGACTTATCTTCGTTTTTTGCTTTTTCCATGGAACCGCTAGTATCCCTCCTACCACAATTCATAATTTGTTTCAAATTGTGGATATCGGGCCTTACTTCGTTTTTAGCCGTTGGATTCCTGTTGTCACTCGATGGTTTCTTTTCCGAGTTGATTTTTCCAGAATCTTTCCTCTCGCCACTTGTTTTGTTTTTCGATTTCGAAATGCTTGCCGCAACTTTTCCGCTAGCTGAAGATCTCGGTACAAGAGGCCATTCTCCGGCAGCACACGAAGCCGCTCGCGACGTTAAATATCGCGCAATAATATTCGCAGTTCGTTCGTCACAATGTTTTGACAAATCGTTAACCAGTTCGGAAGGCAAAGGCGGGGCAGGTGGGTGAGAGCCTCGTTTTCGTTTTTCTCCCACAATATCACCATTGACATTTTCACATCCAACAGCTTTGCTCTTCGATTCAGCGTCTGTCTCTCGAACAGAAACACTTCCCAACTCAAGTCCACTTGCAACTAGTGATTTTTCAGTGGAATCACCGATACCCGAAAACAGCAGGCAGTCAGCAAATTGCTGATTAATGACTGGATTACTATCAGCACACAACGGCTTCCCTACAGCAGCAAAATGTTGCGAATTTGCTGTTGGTGTAACGATATAATTAGAACTACCTGTTAGTATGGGCTGATTTTGTTGTCCCTCAACGCCGTCATTCCCTTGGACAATTTGATGTCTACTATTGACACCAGCCTTGGGAGCGCCACAGCCGCTACCAACACTTAACGCTGAAGACGGTCGAGGAGACAACGTCGATGAAGATCGTTTTCGTCGCATCTGTTTGGAGTTTTGTCCTCCGCCAGCATCACGAAACCCCTTAGAGCCAGCAAATGCCGGACTTAGCTCTATACCTTTCTGCACCGCATCGAACACATACTCCATTACGATTCTAACTCGTTGCTGTTCTAACGACTCGTTACTATTCTGCAATAAATTGCCCTCGATATCAGTGAAGCCAACACTGCTAGTATTGTTTCCAGCATGATGGGTGTTAAACGTAGGATCGCTGCGTGAATTTAAAGTACCAGAATTACGCCGGTGCTCGCTACTTACAAGAATGTCGATCAAAGCTGAAACTGCATTTGCCGAAGATGAAGTTAGTTGTTGTTGCTGCTGATGACGTGTTTGTAGCGTTTGCTGTTGGTATTGTCCAGGCTGATGTTGAACCTGCCCCGTTTCCAAAGTTAACTGATTGGGCTCTAAATTCACCTCTCCGGCATTTCTAATAAATTTATCAGAAGAGGTTGTCATTGTGATCCCAGCCGCTTTAGCAGTCTTTCTCGCCGCAACGTACTCCATTAGTACGGGGTCTTCAACAGAAAACATCGCCTGTAACAACTCTTCGGGCAATTGTTCCGCGTCCACGGCTTCCTCAAATGTTTGATCATTAGGAGAACACAACGACGGCACTTTTTTCGATTTGTTACTGTTTGAGTGTTGTTGCTGTTGTTGCTGCTGCTGTTGTTGCTGCTGCTGCAGCTGCTTCTGCTGCTGAGTGTTACTAACATAATGACGGCGATCTAAGCCAGCGGTGGCAGCAAGCGTTAACGGTTGTGATAAAGCTGAAACTGATCTGAACGGAGATTCAGTGTTGCCTGGGCTTTCCGTTACTGAAATGTCATTTTCTTCCCCCGTCGATGTATTAATATACATTGCATTCGTAATATAATGATGATGTTGTTGCCCTGGAACATACTGTTCTGTTGCATAGTGTTGTTGTTGTTGTTGTTGTTGTTGTTGTTGTTGTTGTTGCTGCTGATTGAGGCTATCCACAATCTGTGGCTGTACAAATCCACCGACACTACTTTGACACAAAGGCTGGTTTTGTTGCGTTTGCAATGACCTTTGCATGTTTTGGTGCAAATCGACTTGCTGCAATTGTTGCATCCAACTTTCACGACCCTCGTGTTTAATTTCTTGAATATAATGATGTTGCTGCTGCTGTTGTTCTAGTTGTTGTTGTTGTTGTTGTTGTTGTTGTTGTTGTTGTTGTTGTTGTTGCTGCTGCTGCTGCTGCTGTTGTTTTTGGTCAACCGCACCATATTGTTGTGTCGGGAACTGACGCTTGTTATTGTGCAAACCTATTGCATGTTGCATTGGAGGGGGCGCTTCCAAACACGAAATAAACGTTTTGACAGGAGAAGACTGTAAGAAACCATTTGATTGATATCGATCACATGTTGCTGGCAATTCGTGGAAACTTACTTGTCCATGTTGTTGTTGTTGTTGTTGCGGTAGCAATTGCTGATGATTGGAAGCTTGTTGTCTAGCAACGTTGATGTCAATTTGTCGTGGAGGCAGCAGCATTGATGAGATAAAATGTTGTTGTTGTTGTTGTTGTTGTTGTTGTTGTTGTTGTTGCTGCTGCTGTTGCTGCTGCTCCTGCTGCTGTACTTGTACGACGTGCGGTGACTGAGGAATTTGTTGTGGATGCTGGTGATGTTGTTGATGTTGCAATATCCAAGCAGCGGTCGCGTAATTTGCGTTATATCCGCGAGCGTCGACATTTTGCTGCAATTTCGGTTCATGCTGAGTACGGTGAACATTCGTCTGTGGCGGTGGAGTCTGATCCAAAATACTACCAGGTAAATCAGTCAGTAAATCTTCTAAACCATACAGCTCTGATGATGATTGAATACCAACTGTTGTTGATGCTTGAGCCTGTCCAGTGCGCGAAACCGGTCCTGCCTGAGACTGCAATCCCTTTTCCAAACCATCGCTATGCGTTTCTCGCTCTACAGTTGCTAACAATGCAGCTAACCGATCTGGAGTTCCGTCTTGATGCAGAGGTGCTTTTTGGTCTCGAACATCAACATTGACTGCAGAAACTGGCATTACCTGTTGTCCAGATGACATTATATTGGTCTTCGTTACCAAACTATTTGCGGCTAATTTTTCAATATCAGATTCGATTATTAACTGATCGACGTGGTGCTCGTTAACTTCTAGTTGGGTAGACTTTTGCATATTGGACGAGGCACATTTAGCGCTTGTCTGTTTCACAGGGCAGGGAGACTCTGCGCTCGTCAGGACATCATTTGTCGAATTCTGCTGATCCACATCCTGATTTTGTATCTGGACAGATAAATCCATGCCTGCACATGTACCCTCTGTTTCAAGCCTACCGCCTGGTTCATTATTAGGTACCAGAAAACACTCTGGAAGTAGTAATTTCCCTGAACAAATCCCGAATCGCCTTACGGATCGAGGCGCAGGTGCTCCTAGTCTATAGTTCAAACCGGCCACCAGCAACATTCCAGCGCGAGACGAATGCGATACAAGAACAGCCTGCCCGCTTAATTTATCTCCACTATCCAAGTTTTCAATTGAACCCTCATTCCGTTTATTCTCTTCCCCACTTTTTTCGAGTTTTAATCTCGCAGCTTCCAACTGGGCTCCAGTTCGTGGCACAGCCTCACTTGGTGGTTTCTTGAGCGATGCAATGGGAAGTGTTGCGACTCCGTTGAAAATGCTCACCGTAGGAACGTAAGGCCGTTGATTAAGTAGCGGATGCTTTCCAGCTGGTACTGCAACCCTTTGTCGCTTAAGCAGAGTTGTGCTCGCTGCAACAGCAGATGCAGCCGACCCATTTAAAGCTGCTGCTGCTGATGATGATGATGACGGTGGTAACACTAACCGACGGCAATTTGCGTGCTTTTGGTACCAATCCACTGCGACTGCAACAGCTTTGTTTTGCTCTGGACGTTCTCGACCTGAATGTGTTTGACATAGTTGTGACCCTTTTGAAAAATCTGACTTAGTGTGTCGTTGGTTATTTGAAGACTTTACATCATCGCCTTTTGCATTCGAACTGCTGACTGATGTTGCTGCGCGACTGTGTTTTGAATGATTTTTAGTCTTTGATACGCTACCACCACCTCCACTGTTGCTGGACGGATGATCTAGTAAAATACTTGTTGACGCTGTGCCAATAATCGTTCGCGCATGCGCCGAAACTGCAGCTGCCAACGATTCTGCAGCTTCGTCCGATACTAAAACATCATCGGTTACTATTTATTTTGTACCCCTCTCTAAAAATTGTTATGGTACGTCAAACGCTATAACTCTTTTTACAAATTCACTGCCATTATGTAAACAAAATGTAATCGGTGTTTCTAATTTATTTTGTGCGTTTAAACAGCATATTGTTAACAGCAATAACATAAAAGCACAAAGTGAACGCTAAGTGTTTAAGTATATATACACCAGGGATAGGTGGTCTCGGTCAATAAAGCGAGATCCAATCTAACGAAACTTGAATATTTTTATCTGCTCAGAATTACCGTTTAATTCATACAATTAAACTAATAAATTGCCGCCAAACTTAATTTTTTTACTTTACTTATCACTAGGAATAGTGGACAAACGCATCGATTGAAAATTCACAAAACTATGATGAGACACTTTAATTATAACAGACGCTGCAACATATGAAAATGAATTTAAGCGGATTATAGCAACCGTCACTGCCAAAATCATAGAAAACATTACTTGGTGATCAACTCTGTAGAAAGCTCATTGTGCCATTTTACTTACTTTTTGGCTTCCCGACACTCATGCCTAAGACGAAACATAATCCTAAGCCATTCCTCTCATAAATCATAATGTAATAAAACAATCACTTTGGGAGAACTTAAGCCTTAAGCAGTCATAGTGTGGAGGTAACTAAACATGTATCCAATTTTAAATGGTTCACCTATATACAATATACAACATTTAGTCCAAAATGCGAGCAAAACATACGTACTACGATAGATCGAAAAAGTAAAAACTTGTTTATAGCTTCTTCACCTCTTTAATCTCGATTTACAAACCACCGAGACTCAGAAAAGCGAGACCGAGACAAGCCAAATCCCGAGACTTGCTGAGACCGAGACCGTCTATCCCTGATATATACGCACGTGCATTTGAAAATTTGAAACCACAAAGTCAAACTAACTTGAGTTAATTTTTGTCAAATAAACTTCCAATACTAAACACTTTCCACTTTTCTTTCTATAAAAAATATTACAAACATGAGTCAAACCAACCCCGAACATGATGACATATATACGCAATTTATAATATATACACAATGCTTGTACGTTGACACACTGAATTAAAAATAAGTATAACAAACTATTTTGGCTTTCAACTGTATGCCTTATTCGACACAAAACCAGATAACAATAATGTTGCAGTCGAGCTGAACCAGAAACTTCTATAACAGATTAAGCCTCATGTCATGTGAATGCGTTTGGTTCCAAACAAAACCGACTTCCTAACAAACTTCTAACAAATATTTTTTAAAGATAAGAAAAGAATCACATGTAACTGTAGCTCATGACCATGCTTACTTGCAACTTGCGCACCACTCTGCGCGAGGCCGAACGTACGCATCATTGACTTTGTATCTGCATGTGTGAATTAATCCTAAAATCTCAATAGTGCACAATAAAACATAGTTCACTACTTACTTACAATTCAGGGCATTAAAAAACTCGAAAAAAACGGCTAGCGTAACGTTGCATATATATATATATATAAATCAAGTACGTGCGTACTAATTAATCAAATGCGTACGTACGCTTGATTGTCGAATTCAGTTATCATACACGCTACACAATGTTAACGGTTCTGATTTCAAAAAGTCCTTTCTGTTTTCGAACCTTGACTACGAAAAATCCCTTCACTTAAAAGCAATCAGAGTATACACAACCAAATATCAGGCTCCGGCAAAAATAGGCATCTGGCCATTTCTGGAAAATTTGGGCTCGTCGAAAGCTCAAAGACTGCGGAATATGATTTTCCCAATGTGCAATATGGTTTTGCAATTTGATAAAAAACGGGGTGCAACCGGAATTCCGGTTTTGGAATTTTTTGACCTTTCGGTTGTGGTAAATTTTTACCGGAATTACAAATTCCGGTATTAAATTTTAAATGGTGGAAATTGAGGTATTTTACTACAAATGATGAAAAAAATTAAAAATTAAACAGATTTCATTCGTATAGTGTATAAACCTTCACAATCGCCGAAAATAAAAAGCATCGAAGGTAGATTGCGCTTCCGTGGATTGTGAAAAACTAAAATAGGTATAGCAAATAAAGTGAATTACTATCTCCTACTAGTGTTATTTCATCAATAATAATATTGCCGGTTCCGTTTCCGGTAATTTTTTTAAATTCCGGTTCCGGTTACGTTAAGTTATCGTTCCGGTTGCACCCTGCCAACTAGGGTTATTTTATCAATAATATTGCAAAAAAGAAAACTAAAATGAATTTTTATGACATGTATTTTTCATTTTCTGGATCCGGTTTTGTTAAAAAATTTTAATTTAATGATCGGTTTCCTGCAATGTGGTTTTTATGAACATACGTATACATTGACACAAGCTTTCAAACTAGAGCTCAAACGAAATTCCTTTATTCATTCGTCGCATGCTTTGTACTCTGGTGTCGAA
This sequence comes from Enoplolaimus lenunculus, assembly GCA_030248215.1. Classification (NCBI taxonomy): domain Eukaryota; kingdom Metazoa; phylum Nematoda; class Enoplea; order Enoplida; family Thoracostomopsidae; genus Enoplolaimus; species Enoplolaimus lenunculus. The sequence goes on from JASANG010001464.1 coordinate 38,226, forward strand.
GGGTGGATGTCCGTCCGCCTGTCTGCCTGTCCGTCCGAAAAGAATGTCAGGAGCGGCTGAACCAATTTTAATAAACTTTTTTGTTTGAAAGCCAATTATCCTGGGGTATTAACCTCGTACTGTGTTCGAGCTTCGCTCAATAAATGTAGTTCCACTACGACTGTTTATTAGTGTTACGTAAGGTTTTTGGGTGCGAGGAATCTGAATAAATATAGTTAGCTAACAGCTAATTTGCATATTATTAACTTAATTGACAAGGCAAAACTGTGACATATTGTTTGAAAACGTCTACAACCGATAATTGAGTAGTTAGCTAATCGATAATTTGCATATAAGCATAATTGATGATCTTAAATAAGGCGTTTTTACAATATTTCACTAATTATTACGGTTTCAAGCAATCTAATTTCAGCAGTAAAGAATTTTTGAGTGCGAGGAATCTGAAGAAATTGTCTACATACCTTCAAAGCCTACAATCGAATAGTTAGTTAATACCTTAGTTCCATTACTTGCGTTCGAGCTTCGCTCAATAAATGTCGCACTACGACTGGTATATATAGCGGTTTGTGAAAATTTATATTTTAGCATAATGACTAAACTGTTTCCAATAAATAAATAGTGAAAGTGCACTAGCTATTGCATCGACACCGGAAGTTTGAGGGATAGATTCAACGCATGCGTATCTTATGCAGCAATTCGAAACGAGTTATACCGAGGAGTGATCAATTCAACACCGGCAATTTGAGGGATAGAACCAACGCACATCTTGTACCGCAATCCGAACCGTATAATGCCGAGGGGTGATCATTTCAACAAGGACAGTTTAAAGGATAGAATCAACACATATCTTATGCCGCAATTCGAAACGTTTTTGTTTTTTAAACAACACCTTAGACTGGCTGTCTAACGTTCAAAAACTGAGAAAATGTTTGGATTAGGACTAAAAAATACTATAATATTAAATTTCCGCAAAGTGATCAAAAATATTTCCGGGGAGATCACATGTATCCACATTTATATTCCCCGCCGCAATGGTCAAGGTTAACCCGCTAAATTAAACCACTGAAGTGATGCAGTAAAAACTGAATGAGGATAACTGCACAAAGGCTCGTCTTTTGACCAGATTTAAACTTGCAACACTTACTGGTGCTCTCATGATATACAGCACAAGCACATAATTCCCCACATTTTACCGTATTAGGTATTCGTTTAAGGATCCGTAGGTTCAGACCGATCCCCGCTCTGGAGGCCCACTTTTCCAGCAGCTTAGTAAAAAAGGTCTGAAGTCTCGGTTCCTACCTAAACTTACAGTCATTAACGAGTCTGCAGTTCCTATTTAAAACGAAGAGGTCAGAGCGGGTTACCACATTTTTGCCATGTTCGGGGTGTCAGTCTAGGTAGGAACCGGGACATCAGAAGTTTTAACTAAGCAGCTGGAAAAGCGGACTAGAGCGGGGATCGAACTCTCAGCGTACGGATCCTCAAGGTAACACTCTAACGTAGCCCGCCTCTCCAACTGCATTTTTTCGTCGACTATTTTCCTGGTGCAGATGCAATAAATGCAATGCACATTGTGTTGTACGGTCGACATCTATAGTCGACGACAATTGCACAGGCGGGCCACGTGGCGCAGTGGTATAGTGCTCGCTTAAGGATCCCTAGGCTGAGAGTTCGATCCCCGCTCTAGCACGCTTTTCCAGCTGCTTAGTAAAAGGTCTGATGTCCCTCAGTTCCAACCTAGACTGACATGGGGGCTACGCCGTGAGCGCAATGGTAAACTGCCGCGCTATGAACACGGTATCCAGTCGAGAATAGGATGGACGGTCAAGGGACGACCTTGTTGAAAATAAGGGCATGTAAGCATGTGAGACATGCTTGTCCTGGTGCATACGCAATAAATGCAATGCACATTGTGTTGTACAGTAGACACATATAGTCGACGAAAAATGCAGTTAGAGAGGCTAGCTACGGGGCGCAGTGGTAGAGTGCTCGCTTAAGGATCCATAGGCTGATAGTTCGATCCCCGCTTAGCCCGCTTTTCCAGCTGCTGGGAGTAAAATGAAACCAAGACTGTATAATTTTACCCATCCGTTCGGGAATATTACGTAATATGTAAAAAATCCTGGGGAATCAAAATGTTGCGTTTTGCGCGCATCTCCTCTGATATTTAAATAATCAAATGCGTGCAAACTTACTTCGAAGATGAGTTTTGTTCAATTCATCTTCGACATCACTGCAGGATGCACCATCAGACACTTTACTTGGGCTAGGCAACTCTGCCATTGATATCGTAATAAGCAAATATTGATATAGAGCTTGTAGGTTAATTTAAATACAGGATGCCGTAATTTTCCTACACACAATAAACAACATTGTATATTTAAAAGAACGATATGGACGCTCAATACGTAACGTTCTGAGACGCGGCTCAGATTAATGACGCTCTAACTCCAAGTATAAACGCCACGACATTCTGTGGTAGATTACAGAATTGCTAAGCATTATGCTCAACGCTACGCAGCATACTGGTAAAATATATTTCACATAATAGCTAACAGTAGTTGAAGCAATGCTGCAATAACAACACAACACAGCTTTGCAGAATGAAATTTTGGCTTTTCAGCTTTCACAGATTTACCATCGTACCCGAATACAAACCTTTCGCTTAACGCAAACATGCGCATATAACGAATTAAACTACTCCTTAAGTTTTAACCCGGAACCGGTTCATACTCAATACACTTTGTCGTTAAACCAATATCAACTAGCTAAGTTATCATAGTGGTTAATTAAATATAATCCTTATCTCAAAAGATGGTCCGTCGATATCATTTAAACGTTGCATTAAAACACCATGTGACAAAAACAGGTTTACCTTGCCCAGAGCAATTTTGTAAGACCCAAGCGGCTTATGTTATTTCTAGATTTCGTCGACAAAATTTAGGAAACTCTTGAATTTGATGAAGAACGTGCGGTTATATTGGCTTTGCGATATAAGTAATATTCAAAAAGTATTAGAAGCTGCTATGATGTCTTCTGTTTTTTCTTCATCTTCTTCCGCACCTTCTTCCTTTCTTTCTTCGTCTTCTTCTGTTTCTTGTCTTAAAATAACGCGGTTTTCGTAACTAAATCGCTAGTCATTAGTTAACTGCTTGAAATTTTACAATATTAGCGAACCAGATCTTCTTATATCGAGCACTGTATCAATAAACTTTAATATTAATATACATAGCTAGGTTATAAAAATCGGCAAAATGTGTTGTTTAGAAAAATTTTCGTATTTTCGTATTCAGCTTAATGCGGCGTGTGAGAAAGTGGTGGTTGTATGCATGTTGAGACATGCTTGTCCGTTATTTGCACATGCAATGGATGGTCGGTCATGGGACGACCTAGTTGAAAATAAGGGTGTGATAAGTTAGGTAGGCTAGGGTACGAAGGGTACGATGGTTTTTAGTTCTGACTGAACAGCTGAAAATGAGGCACGTTCCCAGAAGATTTCGAACTCGGTCGACAGATTATCAGTCCAGCACGCAAGTCACTAAGCCATGCTGCCTCACAATCAACTGCTGAGTTTTTCTATTTTTTTGCCTTATAAGAACCTCAATATTATACACATGCATCTAGGTTCTTTCCTGTTTTACTGCTGCTGCATATGAAGGCACTACATATGTGTATGGCCACAGAATGAAAGGGAAATACTTGATTAACAAAACGCGCAAAACCCCCGTTAGCCCACTTCAGGAAACTATGAAAACTCAGGAGAGCCTGGAGAAAACCAACAGAGCTAGTAAGAACCAGCTAGAAAACTAGAAACTAACAGAAATCAATCCAAACTTTAATCACAAAAGCACACAGTACAAGATAACAAATGAGGTGCGAGACAACTGATGATGATAGGCAAAGTAACGCTGTTTTATAGTAAATTTCACCCACGCCCGGAAGCGTCAGTACTGGATTCTTTTCAATCACGCAACGTTTCACATTTTCACATGCATGTTACATCATGCTTATTGCATCATCTTCAGTTAGCTACTCATGACAGTTTCACGAATGTTCAGCTGTCACAACACCTCCGTTCCAGCCTTGAAGTTCCTGATAAGGCGATCAGCAACAAGCAGGAATGACCGGTTTAGGAGTCCTGGACGACCGTCGGAGATTGTGAGGGCCGTAATCGCCACCCACTGGGATTCGAGGATTTCGTCGTTGCCGTCAGGCTTCTGTAGGTTTGTAATCGATACTGGTGACATTCAGTTTGTCCAGTGATGGAGGATCGACAAATTCGTTGTCGTCAACAGCACCATAGCGAGGACTGTGTTGGTCGATGTGACGTCACCAAACAGGACCAGTTGGGCACACTCGAACGTTGACGCTCCACGGCCCGAACACTAGAAACGACTGCTGGCACCCATCGCGGCTCTTTGTCACCACCCGGCCGGAAATGCAAAGCGTAGACCGCTGATTCAACGTTGAATTTCCGATTGAGTTTGGCCACGACTCGATCGGTGTTGTGATTGTTTGCGTCCCTAGTTTGACGAGCTTGCGCTTGTTGAGCCGGTAAGGGAGCAAATGTATCGACCATAACTCGAATTTATTGATTGTTTAACAATTCGCTTGAGGAATAGTCGCTATTCGGAATTGGGGTTCGCCGATACTGCAACAGGAATTCCTGAAGAACTGCTTTCGGCGAAAGACTTGACTTGCGCAAAGATTGTTTGAAGAACTGCACCATGCGTTCTGCAGCGCCATTCGCTGAAGGATGGTACGGGGCACCCATAGATGAGCAATTCCATGTTGCCGCACCAATCCTTACTCGCTAATCGCCCGAGTGCATGTGGATATCCGAAATGCGCAAAATCCTGCTCGAGCAGTTCGATTGTTGACCGGGCGATTTGAGTGAGTTTGGTGAATGCAGGGATATTTGGAATAAGCATCCACGACAATGAGCCAGTTGCTACCGAGGAAATTGATAGCGTGATCAACGTGAACACGTGACCACGGTTTTTCGGGAAGCATCCAAGGATGAACTGGAGCTTTAGGAGGATTGCGCTGATGCTCAGCACACGTTGCGCAATTTTGGCACAATGCAACAATTTCAGACTCGATATTGGGCCAGTAAACTGACGACCTCGCTAACTGCTTCATTCGTTGCATTCTGAAGTGTCCCAAATGGAGCACATCTAGAGCACGTTGACGAAGACTAGAGGTAATGACTAATCTGGACCCGTAGAACAGACAGCCGTTGGCGATAGATAGCGAATCGGTGACTTTTCGGAAAAGAGTGATCGACTTTTCATGATCGTCGAGCTTGTTCGGCCACCCGTCCTTGACGTAACGCTTGACCTAGGAAATGATTGGATCCTTGGCCGATTCGTGCACAACAGTATTGTTTTTTACCGTATCGAATTGTTGATTGATTGTTTTGATGGTACAGACGGTGTCGACGTCAGTACCATCTTCCTTTCCGTCAAATTAACATCCGGATTTACAGGGAAACGACTGAGCATATCGGCGTTGCCATGTGCCGCGGTTCGACGATACTCGATAGTGTAGTCATATTGTTTAAGAGTGAGAGCCCATCTCGCCAGTCGATTGGCGGCGAGTGCCGGAGTAGGCTTTATCAGTCACTAGAATAAACTGGCGTCCGTAAAGGTATCGGTGATACTTGTTAAGAGCAAAGATGATTGAGAGGGCTTCCTTTTGTATTTGACTGTATTTTTGTTCAGTTGAGGTGAGAGTTTTTGTGACATATGCTATAGGTCGTTCGGAACCATCTGAGAATCGATGGAAAAAGACGGCACCAATTCCAACATCTGACGCGTCGCAGGAGATGCCAACCGGAGTTGTTTGGAAAAGAACCAAAAGTGCCCCTCCGCCGGGCCATCCTCCACTCCTGAAAAGCCTGTGGGAGCCCCCCCCAGGGGGCAGAGGGGATGAGGGGGGCCTCACAGACGGGAAAAGGCAGAACGCACGACCCAAGAAAACGCAGCGAAGAACGCGCACGGAGGGGCGATCCTGACAGCCCCCACCCCCCCCCCCTTCGAAGCCGATCGCAAAACAAACCGGGACCACCACGCGACGACGCCCACCCGGACTTGTCGTTAAGTCGACGTAGAAGGGCTCGAAGATTCGTAGGATGATCCGCAGCCGTTGCTCCACTGACAATGATGTCGTCTAGATACACACCAACGCCAGCTAAGTCGCTTGTCAGTTGCTCCATCATTTCTTGAAAGTAACCCGGAGCCGAGCTTATTCCAAAAGGTAGTCGAGTTTGAAGCAACGAACCTTGATGAGTACTCAGAGCCAAGCGTTTTTGAGAGATTGGACCCAACGGAATTTGATTGTAGGCGTCGGCCAAATCGATTTTCGTAAACTCATAACCTCCGCCTAGGTTGCGCATCGGATCCTCCGGGGAAGGCATCGGACAGCGGTGCGTTTCCAACTGCTGATTGACTGTCACCGAATAGTCGCCACACACACGGATTTTTGTTTTGGGTTGACCTGGGAGTAATGCGTTTCGGATTGGTACGACTGGAGTACCATATTCGCTGAATTGTGTTCGTTTTACTGGATTATTTTCAATCACGCAACGTTTCACATTTTCACATGCATGTTACCAGGGTGCAACCGGAATTCCGGTTCCGGTTACGGCATTTTTTCACCTTCCGGTTCCGGTAATTTTTTACCGGATTTAAAAATTCCGGTGTTATAATTTGGCCGTTTTTTTAACTTTGCTAATCTTTAAGAATCTCTTTAGAAAGCCACTTGTATTCCGAATATAAGCCATTGATGGTGGATTTCACTTCAGTCGACGACGAAAATCTAAAATACAACAAATAAAATAAATATCTATGTTCGACTAAGGTTATTTCACAAATAATAGAGCAAAAAATAAGATTAAAATGAAATTTTTGGTGAAATGCATTTTTCACTTTCCGGTTCCGGTTCCGGTAAAATTTTCAAATTCCGGTTCCGGTTCCGGTAAATTGTAATTCCGGTTGCACCCTGCATGTTACATCATGCTTATTGCATCATCTTCAGTTAGCTACTCATGACAGTTTCACGAATGTTCAGCTGTCACAACACCTCCGTTCCAGCCTTGAAGCTCCTGATAAGGCGATCAGCAACCAGCAGGAATGACCGGTTTAGGAGTCCTGGACGATCGTCGGAGATTGTGAGGGCCGTAATCGCCACCCACTGGGATTCGAGGATTTCGTCGTTGCCGTCGGGCTTCTGTAGGTTTGTGATCGATGCTGGTGACATTGAGTTTGTCCAGTGATGGAGGATCGACAAATTCGTTGTCGTCAACAGCACCATAGCGAGGACTGTGTTGGTCGATGTTACGTCACCAAACAGGACCAGTTGGGCACACTCGAACGTTGACGCTCCACGGCCCGAACACTCTAGAAACGACTGCTGGCACCCATCGCGTCTCTTTGCCACCACCCGGTCGGAAATGCAAAGCGTAGACCGCTGATTCAACGTTGAATTTCCGATTGAGTTTGGCCACGACTCGATCGGTGTTGTGATTGTTTGCGTCCCTAGTTTGACGAGCTTGCGCTTGTTGAGCCGGTAAGGGAGCAAATGGATCGACCATAACTCGAATTTATTGATTGTTTAACAATTCGCTTGGGGAATAGTCGCTATTCGGAATTGGGGTTCGCCGATACTGCAACAGGAATTCCTGAAGAACTGCTTTCGGCGAAAGACTTGACTTGCGCAAAGATTGTTTGAAGAACTGCACCATGCGTTCTGCAGCGCCATTCGCTGAAGGATGGTACGGGGCACCCATGAGATGAGCAATTCCATGTTGCTGGCACCAATCCTTGAATTCGCTTGATGTGAAATCGGTTCCATTGTCGCTAACTAGTGCATGTGGATATCCGAAATGCGCAAAATCCTGCTCGAGCAGTTCGATTGTTGACCGGGCGATATTGATTGAGTTTGGTGAAATGTCTCAGTTACTTAGCTAATAGATTTTGGCTTACGTTGTTTTTAGTTGTTGTCATTTTTGTGGTTTACGAGTAAACGCGTTTTAATGTGATAGCTATATTTCGAGTTACGTGTTATTTTCGGTGGTAACACTTTCGTGATCCTGGATTTAATAACTGGTGCTAAAACTCTGAGTGAGTTAGGTTCTGTTTGAATCATTTTTGTTCGGCCGCTGGCTAAAAAGATCAGCGGATTTAATGACTAATTTTCTTGGTCAAAATTAGTTTAATTGGAATACTTGCATGATGGTGTGTTTGGCATGAATTGTTTTTCTGCTTCACTATCGGTCAGTAAAACTTTATTCCGTGCCGCGTCACTGGAGCCTTAGTAAATCTAGGGGAAAGTGGACGCCGAATTTCGTGGAGATTCGAATTTCCTATGGTCCGGTCCCGATTCAGATTCACCAGAACCGACGGTGCGTATTCAAAACCTAACCTATCTTAAACTCACACGCCGGATCAGAAAATATCAATTTTGAAATTCTTTCGAAAAAAATTTATTTTTCCATTTTATAAGGGTCCACGAGCAGATCCAAAGGCGGGGGGAGCGTACGCCCCCCATCACAAATTTTTTTGTGATAAAATGGTAAAGTCCCTCCATTGCAATTTTTCCCCTCAGAAATTTTTGTGTAAAAAAGATATGGTCCCTAATTTTTTCCTCAGAAATTTTTTCGTTATGAAATGATAAGGTCTCTGCCTTACAATTTTTGCGTTCCAAAACATTTGCCACCCCGCCCTCTCTGTCATATATAATTGAAAAATTCTAAAGATGGGCAAATAACATACTGTTCGACGTGGCTTTACGAGATAATGGAATGAAGTGAAATCAAACGGTCTAGAAACTATAGGTATGTGTTGATTAATTGACATCGGTAATATCGGCACTTATTGTGAATAACCGTTCCGATATCAATACTGGCGCGACATTGGCAAAATTTAAAAATACGTCATCGGCAAAAATTTTGTATCTTCGCAACACAAGAAGCAAGTAACATCAATCAGTGCAATGAACTAATCCATCGTTCACAATAAGAAATTTCATTTTGCCACCGAAAACAATATAAGGTAGGGTTAACACGTGTCAATTTTCAAAGTTGTCATGCGTTAACCCAACCCTAACTGGAAAATTGCGGGTCACAGAGTATCATGTAACACGCGTTAGTGTAGGGATAACGCAATTTTTACGTTATGGTATGGTTAACGTATGACAATTTTGAAAATTGACACGTGTTAACCCTACCTTACAATGTTCGGTGGCGAAATACAACTTTTAATTGTGAACGATGCATAAACAAAAATCTTCTAATTTCGCTGACAGTTTGTTGTTACGTGTGAATCACTCTTTAAACCTGGCGATGGGTTGCCCTCGACCGCATCTGTAATAGAATACGCAAAATTTTAATTATTTTTATAATGTACGTATACATAATATGCACATATTTTGCTCTTGTAGGCATGCATAGTTGAACTGACATTTTTGATTATTGAACTTACTTTAACGTAATGTACATTAAACTACGTATTACTTTGCTGTAGCACTGGGAATTTGGTTAAAAATGTCAAGTAAGGCACCTTCACCTACACAGCAGCATTCTCCGTATGTTATTTCGCCGCAAACCAACGCACCAACTGGTAGTTTAAGTGCTGTGGAGCGGCAAATGCTTGCTAACGTTGAAGCACTTAATACAAAACGTGCTACAAAATATCGTTTGATACGCGGAAAAAACTTTTGGACTGGATTGTTACTTGGAGGCATTGTAGTGTCGGTTTATTCCTACACAATTTGGTCAATAAGGCAAGAATCCTTTCTCGATGACACTGAAAGTCCATACATTGAAAAAGCAGAAGTTGCTTAGAAGCGAAGCGTGTAAAGAGTGTTTGGTTTTGCTTTATTACCAACACGGAGATTGATTTATTACGAACTTTGTTTCGGCAAAATTTGCTTCGTATATATTATGGAATTTTGCTAGTAAAAAGTTCCAGCAAGTGACTTCATTACGTGGACAGTCACGGACACCATTAAGCGCGCAGAAACCGGGTGCGTCCACAGTGGTTGTGGTTACGGTTTTATAGTCGCGTTCGAATTTTTGAGTGTTCGCGGCTCAAACGCAGTTTGAGAAGCGATCGTATTCACGATTTTAATTTGGTTCGCAGTTGCTGTTGGAACCTGGCTTCTCCACAGCGGGGGGGCAGCACTTTTCGAAATTTTCATTTTCCCCAGGCGAAAATTTTGCCGCCCCCAGGAAAGTCCCCCCGGCGAATTTTTGGCCGCCCTCCAGCATATTTTTTTGCTGGGGGGCCCCAGGACTTTTCCAGGTCAAAAATTTTCAATGTTAAAACGTAAAGACCTGGACTTCTTTTGAGGCGGACATTCGGCAAAATATGATTTTATATTACGCTGAGTACTCATAATTTTTTAATAGCGTTACAAATACCGGTAGTAACTAGTACAATTCAATAATGAACTGAACAAAGCACAATTATATAAATACCGTTTCAGGGCATACAGCATTCGAAAGTACCTTGCAGCAACAAGTTCAACCCGCCTGAGCCTTATGATGAACTGAAGCTGTGACTAATGGGTCATCCACGTAATACTGTCTACGCTACTGTAAAAAATTGTCCACGCACCTGGTTTTAAGGGCGGGACAAAACGACAATGTCCTTAAGCTATAAGAACTTCACAGAAGGTGTAACATAGTGGGTTTTGAAAACAGGTCCTTCGAAGGGACTAAAGACAATGTAGACACTGTCTGGACACAGTCTCTGACAATACGAATTCCTTCGAACAGACCCTGTGTAATTGCAAAGCAAAGCTCCTTCCGACAAACTTTGTGTTATGAAATATGCTGAGTCCCTTCAGACAGACTCCGGACAAAACAGTTGTCCATTAAATAACGTATTGACAATTTAGCATGGGTATGGACGGCAACGTGACCAAGCATAGGTCGTTTAGAGAGAGTGCGAGTTGTCAGCAGGGTCTACACAGGACATGAGTGACATTTGGACAAATTAGACTTAGGGGCTCGTACGTGGGGACAATTTTTTACGGTAGCGTAGACAGTATAACGTGGATGACCCATAATGTACAAAATATGTATTAATCGCAGTTTCAATTATATATTATCTATATTTTATATAATTGTGCTTCTTTCAACTTCTGGTTAAGTTGTCAGTATATACGTAATATTAGTTAAAATTATTGTTATTAGCGTTTACGAGAAATTTTTGTCATGTTAAGCGATGAGTAATCTTACGTTGAGTTGGAAACACGGTCTAGAATGAAAAAAAAATGGTCCAAAAAGTCGGTTTGCAAAATTTTAAGCCTGCCCCCTAGGACCCCCCAGATCATCTGGGCCCCCCCAGGAAAACTGCCCCCCCCCAGCAAAATTAGCTGCCCCCCAGGAAACTCATGGGGGGCCCAGGAAACGCACCCGGCGGAAATTTTCAAGCTGTGGAGAAGCCAGGGAACGCGGTTGGAACTGTGGTCGCAGTCGCGCTTTAAACTGTGGTCGTATTTGCTGTTTGAACCGCGTTCGTGTCTAAACGCGATTGTGGTCATGTTTGCCTGCTATTCTAAAATATAAACCACGTATTTGTAACCTAGTTTTGGACCCTATTATCAAGTGTGCATGGGCGTTGCAAGCTCTTTGGAAAGGGTTTACGTCCTATAAAAGTTTCGAATTGGTTTCTTGTGTTAACAAGTGAAAAAATGCGTAAAAGCCTGGATAAAATTGTTAAAGGGGAGTTAATCCAGAAAACTACATTAGCTATGCCTTAGCAAGTCTGACCATCTTGGGATATTGCCAAAAACGCACCTTAAAATTGTAAAAGTTGGGAATGGAAAAAGTATCGTCCTTCACCGCAAACTTCTGGATTCGGCACTTTGGGATGTCAGGATATGGTCGAAGGTGGGATTTTGAGATATCGTCGAAAGTGGAATTTTTGAATTTTGGGACAAGGTCGAAGGTTTGATTTTGGGATTTCGGGATACGGTCGAAGGTGAGATTTTGGGTTTCGGTCGAAGTAGAAACTTGGGATTTTGGAATTTTGGAATATGGCCGAAGGGGTAATGCTCCTAAAGATTGTGTCGAAACTTAAGCCTAAAAACGTATGAATAAGCTTAAGACTTAACATGACATTTACCCAAGGGTCATTTAGGATCTAATCCATGTTTAAAGGAAAGCCTAATCCAATCCTAAAACCTCAGCCAAGAGCCTAAACCTAAACCCATGCCTAATCTTTAGCCCATGAGTCATTTAAAATTTAATCTTTGTTTAAACCATAGCCTATTCCTAAAGCTTCAGCCTATTAGCCTAAGGTTTAGTCTTAGGGTCATTTAAAATCTTATCTATGTTTAAACCAAAGCCGATTCCAATCTGTTTAAACCAAAGCCTGCTCCTAAAGCCGCCTAAACATCGCATAAAGTCTAAGCCCAAGCTTAAGCCTAATGTCGCTCACACGTTACCATACGTGGACGCCGCACATCCATAGTCCCCATATATACTGTTTTAAAAAGGTTAGATATATTGTTATCGCGTAATTGTATGCGGAAATTTTCTCTAAATAAATGTCCGCATAAAGTTTATGCATTGACGGACATTTTGTATACTGTTAGCCCATTTTGTTAATATTAAATATAGATTTGTGTGAACTGTCGGACTTTGTCGTTACAGTCTAAAAGGTGTCGCCGGAAAGCGCTAAATAAGACAATTAATTTTCTGCGTTACTTTGTTGCTTTTTGCATGTTCGCCAAAATTTCCCGCCAAAATTTGAATTTCCCGTCAAAATTTCAATTTTCCCGCCAAACGTTGAGTTTCATGCCAAAATTTGAATTTTCCCACCTACAGTTGGATTTGCCACCAAAATATGAATTTTCCCGCCAAAATTTGAATTTTCCCGCCTAAATTTCAATTTGACGCCAAAATTTGAATTTTCCCGCCAAAATTTAAATTTTCTCGCCAAAATTTGAATTTTCCCGTTAAAATTTGAATTTTCCCGCCAAAATTTGAATTTTCCTCCAAAAATTTGAATTTTCCCGCCAAAACTTGAATTTCCAGCCAAAATTTGAATTTTCTCGCCAAAATTTGAATTTTCTTGCCTAAATTTGGATTTGCCGCCAAAATTTGAATTTTCCGACAGAATTTGAATTTCCCGTCAAAATTTGAATTTCCCGCCAAAATTTGAATTTTTCCGCCAAAATTTGATTTTTCCCGCTAAGGTATCGCTAATGTTTCTATCATATACAAATATTGTCCACTACACTGTTTTTCAAACTTTTCAATGTCCTAGGCAGTGTCACTGCAAAACAGTCTTGTCCGGATTGAGTTTTCGTGAAACTATGATGTCCGTGAATGGCGGTGATACTACTGGAAAATGAAGGGTTTCGATAAAACATAAGCTGGACAAGCTATTGAATTTCTTTTGGGAGAGAACATTTTGTGTGACAAGTGCACGTAACGTGTCAGTGACATAAGCCTAAAGGTGTAGCCTAAATCAAAACCTAAGCCTATTAAACTAAGGCACCTCTAACGTCTATAACTATACGCTTACGCCAGATCCTACGCGTAAACGCCTAATTCTCCTAAGCCTCTGACGGAGCCTTGTCTAATCCTAAACCTAATCTTGAACCAAAGGATTGCCTAATCGTAAATCTAAGCCTAAACCTAATCCCAAAGAATTACTTGCAGTGGATTGTGTTGAAATCCCAAAATCTCATACCACAAACAAAACCTGTCAATTTTTAAACTGGGTCGGTGGAATTTTGCGGGACGGCAGCAAAATATACATGGGCCACAAAAATCGTCAAGAATTTGGTTCAGTATTCTGTTCGAGTCAGCTTTGAATACAGAATTTTCTTTCGTCAGCTCCAGCTACTTTAGTGGTGATTTTGCAAATTATTCCAAAAAAGTTTTTACACAATAGTATTTCCGATATCTGGCGGATATCCGAATATATCTGGATGCATATTTCTTTTCGGATACATATCCGGATATTTTTCATATCCGGATGTCCGGTTCCCATACTTAGTTTATAATCAAAGTAAGCCGGTTATCCGTTTCCGGTAATTATTGACGTCCGTTTCAGTCAAAGAAATATCGAAAATTCTGTTGTTTTGCTCAAAATTAGTTAAAAATCACGTATAACTCTCACCTTTTCATTACTACTGCAATTATCGCTACAAAATTAAAATTACGAAATTCATCTTAAATCTTAAAGATTTCGGTGCATCCGCTATTTTTTCTTTAAAATTTTACAAAGCCCGGCGAATATTTGCATGCCTCAATTGTGTTGGCAGAATAAAACAGCTTTGAAACTTACTTCGATATCTGTTTCCGTCATTTTGATCGCTAGCCGTTTCCGTTAATATTTTTGCTATATATACGTTGACACTGTGTTTATATTGTTTTAATTTGCTAGCGTTAACCTTTTAACACATGTAAGTAATAAGTATATACTTCAGAATGGTGTCAAAAAGACAAGATGTTTTTCGCTTGGAAGCGCTTTTGTTGCTGTGGAAATACCGATTTAACAAACGTTTCAAAACACTAACAGCAAAGTTTAATAATATTTGCCTATGCACAAACTGCAGTAGCAATTTTGCGATATAGCTTCGATGAATTTTATGAATAAAATTTTACTAGAAACAACAAAATTTTAAACCCTGCAAAATAAAAGCTCTGGCAGTACCTGACCAGAAATAAAAACAGACAATAGCGTATGGGACACTTAGGACAGATGGGACAATTGGGACAGCTGAGACAGATGGGACAGATGAGACAGATGGGACAGTTGGGAAGTTAATGGACAGATGGGGCAGTTGGACAGATGGGACAGATGGGGCAGTTGGACAGATGAGACAGTTGGGACAGATGGGACAGTTGGGAGGGATAGATGGGACAGTTGGGAGGGACAGATGAGACAGTTGGGACAGATGGGACAGTTACGGCACTTGGGACAGATGGAACAAACGGGACGGTTGGGACAGATCGGACAGATGGGACAGTTTGGACAGATGGGACAGTTTGGACAGATGGGACAGATTGGGCAGTTGGACAGATGGGACAGATGGGACTGTTGGGACAGAACAGATGAGACAGTTGGGACAGATGGGACAGTTGGGAGGGATAGATGGGACAGTTGGGAGGGACAGATGAGACAGTTGGGACAGATGGGACAGTTACGGCACTTGGGACAGATGGAACAAACGGGACGGTTGGGACAGATCGGACAGATGGGACAGTTTGGACAGATGGGACAGTTTGGACAGATGGGACAGTTGAAACCGATGGACAGTTGGGACTGATGGGACAGTTGTGACAGATGGGACGCTGGACATATGGGACAGCTGGGACAGATGGGACAAACGCGACAGATGGGTAAATTGGGACAGATGGGACAAACGGGACAGATGGGTAAGTTGGGACAGATGGGTCAGTTGGGACAAACGGGACAGATGGGAAATTTGGGACAGATGGGACAGATGGGAAAGTTGGGACAGATGGGACAGTCGGGACAGATTGTCCCAACTGTCCCAAGTGTCCCATCTGTCCCAACTTCCCATCTGTTCCA
Organism: Enoplolaimus lenunculus; assembly: GCA_030248215.1. NCBI lineage: Eukaryota > Metazoa > Nematoda > Enoplea > Enoplida > Thoracostomopsidae > Enoplolaimus > Enoplolaimus lenunculus. Next base: position 53,786 of record JASANG010001464.1, read on the forward strand.
ACTTCCCATCTGTCCTGTTTGTCCCATCTGTCCCGTTTGTCCCATCTGTCCCAACTTCCCAACTGTCCCAACTTTCCCATCTGTCCCGTTTGTCCCATCTGTCCCAAGTGTCCCATCTGTCCCAACTTCCCAACTGTCCCAACTTTCCCATCTGTCCCGTTTGTCCAAACTGTCCCAACTGTCTCATCTGTCTCATCTGTCCCGTTTGTCTTAACTATCCCATCTGTCCCAAGTGTCCCATCTGTCCCATCTCTCCCAACTTTCCCATCTGTGGTATATTTCTACCCCGGGAAATTGGGACGGCCTTTATAGTATATAACATGGGCCCTGAAAAAACAGAATCAAAAAGCCGAATCCAACAGAGTTTGGCAATATGTTTTTTCATTTTTAAACAATAAAATTCAAGTAAATTGTTATATAAATCAATATTTTATTGCAGGCCACAAATCTCAAAAGGGGGGCTTAGCCCCAACCTTGCTTGCAAGTCGCTAAAACCCTTTAATGCCCCTCCTAACAATTTTTTAGCCCCCCCCCCCAGTATGGTGAGCTGGCTACGGGCCTGTGTATATACGTATTTTTTAATGTAGCACCTTGGCCTAAACATTAAGACTAAAACTTGACCTAAAGTCTGAGCCTAAGCCAAATCGTTAAAGGTTAACGAATAAAGCTTAAGCCTAAGTCTAAAACCTAAGGTCTAATCCTAAGCCTAAAGAATAAGCCTAAGACGCTGTCCCGAGCTAAAACATGGTTCGAAGCTGTCCATTCGTCGCAACAAAAATATAGCTGAGGAGTGTACCATTTGCATCGGGGCCTACTGCTGTCCCACGGATAAACGAGACACTCCACAGACTAAGCATGGACCATTTTGCCGAAATATGAGACATATTTTGAATATTTAACAGGTATGAAAACTGCGTAATCGAATTCGTTTCGCAGTTTCCTGCCGAATATTGTTAATCTCAGCGCACTCTGCATTAAATTGTTGCTCAAACTGTTGCTGTCGCTGTTGGTTGGTTTCTTGATTTCTCGTTCTCAGGATTTGTGCCTTTGCCAAGACTACGTCAAATAGGTTCCAGTATTCTTTGGCGAATAGTTGCCATTCAAAAAAACTTCGATGTGCCAATTGAGAAACGACTACACATGTAAGGGTTGTTGCTAAATGAGGCAAAAACAGCTTTAGGGCGTGGCATGTGTAAACTTCACCACAAATTGTGTCTGAATCGCGCAAATATTGATCATTCATTATAACGTAAACGATCACTCCTATTAACCATCCGGACAATACGCCATAGCCGTTCAGACTCTTATTTGAAATGGGCAACGCCGTGTGAAGCAATCGCTCTAAAGAAAATACTAAACATTACAAGTTTTAGTCGAGTATTTTACCTTTGAAATTTAATGGTCGAGTTTCAGAGTCATGACTTAAGCTTATACTCACAGTTTGCTATGATCAGTCTTTATAGTTTTTGTTCTTGCAGCTCCACTGTGGACAACAGGAAAAACAGAAGGCTTGGCTCCGGCAGGAAATTGATCACCAGTCGCGGCTCTGGTAGAATTTCTGATGGAGTTTTCGGCTGTTTTGGTAGTGTAAGTTTTTACTGTACTCATCACGTGCATTGGGCTGTGAGATTTATTACAATTTTTAGCAAAATATTATTGGAGTTTCGTAAAAAAATAAAATTGTTTACAAGGTAGGCTGAAATAGCTCACTGTAATTTCCACTGAGTTGATCAACATTAGTAAACATTAACTCACTCTCACAGTTGAGTTGATTCTCACTCTGAGTTGAGTTGACTCTGGGTTAGTTGATTAATTAGCTCAGGATGAATTGAATCAACTCAAAATTCTGAGTTCTGATAGTTGGGGGTGTGGTTTTTGCTGTGAAAACTTGTACGGGGTCAAATATTTCTGGCGGTACACAAATTTTGGGGTGTGTTTTTCGTTGTAAAATTCAGACAGGGGATCGATATTTCCTACAACAGGGGGTGGGTGATATTTGTTTCGTATCTTCAGAGGGCACCACTTGCTGTTCTGGTATGGATTTTGTTTTTCAACCCTCCCCTTTCTTGTGATTTGGACCCCGCCCCTTCCATTTATGACATTGTCTGTGACTTACACTACGTTGCTGAGGAATATGCGTCTGCAACTGGAGTACATAAACTGGTATGAAAGATGCATAAAAATAATTAGATATACTTTGAGTATAATCAAATTCGTAGTGAATTTTATTGTGTTGTTCAATATCGACATGGTAAAAAACGAATAGTAGAATCAACGGTAACGGATGTGGCCCATGTAAAGATCAGGGACGGAGCGTTTTTTCGTGGGACTAAAATAGAATAAGCTTAAGCTTTAGACTATTTTTTGCTTCGCGGAGGCTTAGGCTTAGGCTTACGAATAAACTCATTCTAACCCTTATGCTTAGGCTTAGGCTTAGGCATAGGCTTAAGAACGATATTATAATACTGTTCCGCCCCTGTTCTTGACATTGGCCACGGATGTAATAAAGCTACCGGAAACCGACACCGATTTTTACTTGAAGCGAAAATTATACTTTTGCCTAAAGTTCGCAACTAAACACATGACATGTGGCTACCAGGGTGTAAAAGTAAGGTACGAATAGACTAGTAAAGTGGGGCGAATGTTGATTCCTTTCTGTAGCTGATATTTTTTGTTGTGAAGCCATGCTTCAAGTCCTACTATTCATGTGCTGTTTCACGGTATGAAGATAGCTAATATACAGACGACGAATCCTGTTATGTAAATAAATTACAGCACAAAAACATTTGCATCAGAATACAATATATGTTGCACATGAACAGCGGGCATGAAGCCATTTATCGTGGGTGTTATGGCATCAGAACTCTAGTATATATTAGCCTACTCTTGTCCTTTACGGGGCACTGTTGAGTGCATGTTACTTTTCTGGAATAAAACTTGCTCGGTATTCCTCCGCTCAGGTTCAACTGTGTTTTGTTTTGTTTATTTCTTGTGGTTGCTTTCGTACGCTTAAGAAACGCAACATATTTTGACGATCAGGTTTTCCGGACTTCAACTGTTTTTTTGTTCATTTTACTGAGGTTCATTACCCTGTTATGTTTCCGTGGTTTTTGGCTTTGCGACTGCAGAACTGGTTTCAACGCATGTCAATCGGATCAATTCCGTTGAGCTAAGTGGCGCAGAAGTCAATTCGCCTTGCTTCCACAATCGCTCCCTCGTTTAACTGGTGTCAACTCAAAGCACAGTCGACTACGAAGTCCGTGCGGGTCGAATTCGTTTTTTTGTCGATCGGTGTCAATTGCAGTGTCTCAATTCATTACGAACCGTTCCAGTCTTTTCGGGTTGTTCAATTCTTTCGTGCAAGTGTTGCCGACAATCGAGCCAGTCAACCCAAGAATCGAGTGTCGAACCAGTCAATCTTTCGGCGAGTGTCAAATCCAGTCAACCCTTCTGCCGTTTCCCAAACCAGGTCAATCGTTAACACAAGTCAAATCAATTCGAGGCAACGATGGCAGAGATGGCTGAGCTGATCAAAATGTTACAGCAGCAACATCAACAACAAATGCAGGCTATTCAAAAGCAAAACGAGGTTCTCATGTCGGCGTTGGTCATATCGAGCACACCGGTAAAGGTCAACCACACGATTCCCTCGTTCAATGCCTTCGATGCGTCAAGCGAATTGTGGCACGATTATTGGGCTCGTTTTGTCACATTCCTCGGTGCACATTCAATTCCCGAGGACAAACAGGCCCAAGTGTTTTTGACGAATCAAATGCCCGTCACGTACAAGTTGCTGTCGAATATGGCATCCCAGGAGTCGCCGCCAAAGGATGTCAGTGAGCTCACAATCAAGCAGCTTGAAGATTACATGAAAAGCCAGTACGATCCGAAGCTTTATACGGTTCGCGAGCGATTCAAGTTTTGGTCGGCGATGTCGCGGAAGCCGGGTGAAACGGTGCAAGAGCTAGCCGCGCGTATTCGAGCTGATGCTGTCACGTGCGATTTTCCCTCAATAGCAGATCCACTTGACGAGGCCCTGCGAACGCGTTTCATTTGTTCAGTCAACAACGAAGCTGTGCTCAAAGCTTTGTTCAAGATCAAAGATGACGAATTGACGTTTTCAAGGGCAATCAGTGTCGCTATGGAAACTGAAGACGCTGCGAAGGTGGCGAAAGAGACCGTATATGGCAATCCAAGGCCTGTCAATGCAGTGTCCTCGAAGTCAAAACAAATCAAACCTCAACAGAAACCGCAGAACCCGAAGTTCAACGCAAAACCGAAACGGACGTTTCAATTTCCGAAGGGTACATGTGGTCGTTGTGGCAAATCCGGTCACACGGGCAAAGACTGTCGACACAAGGACACCGAATGTCTTCATTGCCACAAGAAGGGTCATTTGCAATCGGTTTGTTTGTCGAAGCAGACGGAATCGCGTTCAACGAAAACCATCAACAAGGTCCTGCCAACCAAAGTTCTGTCGATCAATTCTGTTCCCAAATTTTGTCAACAAATTCATCTGAATGGTGTTCCAGTGACTTTCGAGGTCGACACCGGATCATCCGACAACTTCTGCTCCGAAGCTGTTTGGTCTTCTCTGGGCAAGCCAGTTCTCGTTTCAGTCGACGGTCGTTACGAAAGTGCCACTGGGGACCCCCTTCCAATCCGAGGATCATTTACGGCCAACGCAGCCCTGGACGAACAGTTGGAAAAGCAGATCGAGATCAATGTTGTTCAAATTCCAAACCTCAATCTGCTGGGTCGTAATGCTATTTTCGATCTATCAATTGACGTTAATTCGCTTGTTCGACGACAAAACACTAATTCATCTGTGATTCACTCAATCTTGACCAGTCCTAAAGTGGATGTAGCTCTTCAACGATCATGCAAAGATCTGTGTAAAGAGTTCCCTGACGTTTTTAAACAGGAACTTGGATGTCTGAAGGACTTCGAATTAGATGTTCAGTTTCTTCCCGATTCTAAACCGGTCTTTTGTAAACCGCGTCCTGTTCCTTTCGCAATACAAGCTGATCTAACACAAGCATACGAAAGCGGAATTCAGCGCGGTGTCTGGAAACCTGTACAATTCAACAACTATGGAACACCGGTCGTGCCCATTCGCAAGCAGCTTCTTCCAGGCCAATCCAAAGCTAAGTGATTACTCTGTCACTGTCAACCCACAACTTGAACCCCATCGACAGCCAATACCCCTTCCCGATGATCTTATGCGAAAACTAGGTGGCGGTTATGGTTTCACTAAGGTGGATCTAGCCGATGCATATAATCAAGTTCCTCTAGCTCCGGAAAGTCAACGGCGTCTCGCACTCAGCACTCATCGAGGCGTTCTTTTGCAAATGCGCCTTCCATTTGGAATCAAATCCGCTCCAGGGTACTTTCAACAGATAATGGAGCAAGTGACGTGCGATCTCAAAGGTGTCGCCGTTTATCTTGACGACATATTAGTCAGCGGTTCAGATGCCGCTGATCACTTGCGCAACCTTCGAGAATTGCTCCAGCGCCTCAACGACAAGGGTTTAAGATGTCGACTGGAGAAATGTTCTTTTGCCCAAGCTAAGGTGGAATATCTTGGTCACACGTTGTCGAGCGAAGGTATTGCCAAGGGACCGAAGGTGGAGGGTGTTCGACACATGCCACCACCACACGATGTTCCGAGCCTTCAATCATTCCTCGGATCCATACAATTTTATGGAAAATTTCTGCCAAACCTGTCAACCATCGTTGCCCCGCTCAACAGGCTAACTCGGAAGCAGGTTCAGTGGCAATGGGGTGCCTCCGAACAAGCTGCTTTCCAACAGCTTAAAGACATGTTATGTGCAGATACTGTGTTGGCCCACTACAATCCCGAAACGCCCGTTGGGATCTCCTGTGATGCGTCCGAAGTTGGAGTGGGTGCTGTTTTGTTTCATCGCTATGGCGACGGAACTGAACGCCCTATCGCTTACGCGTCCAAAACACTTACGGACACTCAACGGAAATACAGCCAGATTCAACGCGAAGCATTGTCAATCGTGTTCGGCTTCGAAAATTTCATCAGTTTTTATACGGAAACTCATTCATTTTGATCACAGATCATAAACCACTGCTTGCATTGTTCAATCCCGCAAAATCAACTCCAGCTCTGGCGGCTAATCGCCTCGCTCGCTGGTCGCTACTTCTCAGTCAGTACGATTACCAAATCGAGTACTGGAAGACGTCAGACCACGGAAACGCTGACGCACTAAGCCGCCTTCCGTCCGGTCCTGACGTTCGCTTTGATGGCGAGGAAGGTGAAGCGGACGTCGACACCGTCTGTGAAATTCGAACTCTCAGTCTTCAAGTGCGGCCGACTGATGCTTCATCGATGGCAAAAGAATCACGTAAGGATCCCGTGATTTCGTTGCTTATATGCTATGTTCGGGAAGGATGGCCGAAGTCAAACACTTCACCATCCGCATCCGCAGAAACCATCAACGATTATCGAAAACTGGCCGACTCACTATCCGTGGTTAATGGATGTTTACTTTATGGATGTCGTTTGGTCGTTCCCGCTGCACTGAGAAAGTCGGTGCTCAACATACTTCACACGGGTCACTTCGGCATTCAACGCATGAAACAGTTAGCTCGCACATCTATATATTGGCCACGAATAGACAACGATATTGCTGATGTTTGCCGAGCTTGTGATAATTGTGCGGCGCACCAAAACGCTCCTTCCCGTCCTTCCATTCATCCATGGATGATGCCAGAGAAACCTTGGAGTCGAATACATGTTGATCACGCAATTAATATTATGGGAACGAATTGGCTTATAGTGGTGGATGCCTTTTCCAAATATCCTTGCATTCACCTAACTGCTTCAATCTCGGCAACAGCTACAAAAAGGCTGCTTGACGAAAAATTCGCTCATTTTGGCTATCCACATTCAATTGTGACGGACAACGCGACTGCTTTTCACTCCGCAGAGTTCCAGCTCTGGTGTAAAGAACGAGGCATCACACATCTTACTGGTGCGCCATATTATCCGGCAACAAACGGTGCAGCTGAGCGAATGGTTGAAACTTTCAAACAGTCTATGCGAAAGTCAACGTTGCCTGTTCCAGAGGCTTTGCATGAGTTCCTTATCCAGTATCGACGGACTCCTCTTGAAGCTGGTTTTTCTCCTAGCGAATTATTAAATGGACGACAGATCCGCAGTAAGGTTGACATTTTACTTCCGTCTCCTCCGCACATCGCTCAAGCACGTCAGTCTCTCCAGGCAGCAAAATATCAATCCGAAAAATTGTCGAAATCTGTCAATCAAGTCGCACCAGAATTTTCAGTTGGTACGCCATGCTATGCTCAATACATTGGACCTCGACAAGATCGAGAAGCTCGTTGGGTTCCGGCGATAGTGACAAAGGTTTTCGGATCGCGAACGGTCAACGTTATGGTGTTGCCCCGAGGTCCGATTTGGCGAAGACACTTACATCAGCTACAACGGCGAGTCGCGTCAGAAGAGGACAACGAGCCGGGGCATGATCCTTCGTTAAATGTCTCAGCGGCGACCAGTAATCTACGTAGTCTCCCATCAAGTTCAGAGTACGGGCCGAATAATCCGCGACGATCAACGCGCGAAAGAAAGCCGGTGGATCGTTTGTGATATTGATCACAAACTGGTCGGAAGGTGTTGTGAAGCCATGCTTCAAGTCCTACTATTCATGTGCTGTTTCACGGTATGAAGATAGCTAATATACAGACGACGAATCCTGTTATGTAAATAAATTACAGCACAAAAACATTTGCATCAGAATACAATATATGTTGCACATGAACAGCGGGCATGAAGCCATTTATCGTGGGTGTTATGGCATCAGAACTCTAGTATATATTAGCCTACTCTTGTCCTTTACGGGGCACTGTTGAGTGCATGTTACTTTTCTGGAATAAAACTTGCTCGGTATTCCTCCGCTCAGGTTCAACTGTGTTTTGTTTTGTTTATTTCTTGTGGTTGCTTTCGTACGCTTAAGAAACGCAACATTTTTAAAATTATGTTGGCAGAGTTTAAACAAATGATACTACCACAATGATCTATTAGAAAATTTAACACATATTTGAAATATGCATTAGAAGGCTAATGGCAAAATATCGAATGAGACTGTGAGTGTTCAATATACAAGTCAAGGTTCTACAAAACCTACAAACCCAGATGTGGATCCAAAAGTTTGTGGCCGGGAGAAGTCGGATGGCAAACGTTATGAAACACATAACACAAACTCTTTTATTTGAATAACTTGTTTTGAAGCGGTTCTTTACTAAAGTATTTAAATGTCATGTTTTGAATGCAATCAATATGCAGGACTGAGTTTTGGGGCTATAGATGAGGGCTGTAACAGTTTATACGTATATTGGTGAGTTTAAGTTGAAACCGAAACTTCATAAATAAACATATTACCAAATCTAAGCTAAAGCCTAAGCGTTAAAATTTTTCTTAAGCTTAAGTTTAACTCCTGCTGAAAGTGGTTCGGCCATCATCTGTACATGGGTCAAAATCTGCGAAGCCCGATAAATATTTGTATTCTAGAATTGAACTGCCAGAAAAATAAAATATGTTTGGAACATTTGTTCCTAAATGCCCATTTTCATTATTTAATTTTAACAATAAGCAAAAATTATCAAAATGACGACGTTTTCATTGTATACGGAAGCGGACACTGATTTTTACTGCAATCATTTAACGAGAATACCCTTGTTGACAAGATTAAAACAGCTCACGCTATACAACTCATATTGCAGAACTTACTCAATATTGTTAATTCTCCTCCAGAATCTGTGATACTTGTTCGGGTTTCAGTTGTTTTCGGTGGCCAACTGACTGTTCTTTGTCGATTATGTCCAGATGCGATTTCTCGATCTGTACCATGGCGTTTGGAAACAAATTGAACCTGTCCGGTTTCAGAAATCAAACTGCTGTTATTGACGACGCTAAGTCTCTGTGTGCTTCTCCATCTTCTGGGCCGGCAAAACACTTTTGAAGGTTGTGTCCATGATGGAAGAATCTCATTAGTGACTCTGTCAATACTTAGCAATGACAAAACAACTACTGGAAATACGCAAACTGTGTACATTTGGTAGATTGCGACTGTTGCAAGCGGTGACCAAAATGCGAGTACGTTCGCAATGCCTGCGAACATAACAATAAATACTCGTGCCATTGTTAACAATTCACGGTCGGTTGCCTGAAACTATTACGTGTGTTTGAGATTTGACCAATCCTGTCAGACCCAACGTGATTTTTACGTTTAGAAAAACGTTTATACATTGATGCTTTTAGCATGCGCTGCAAGGGCGTTCCCACGGTGGGCATCGGGGGGCCGTGCACCCCAAATTCCGCTGTTGTAGTAAAAGAGACTCGGTTTATACGTAAACAAGCTTGAGTTGCAATTGTAGGAGCGCCCCAAAATTAGTCGTTGCCCTCCAAATATATTTTTTTGCAGACGCCCGTGATGTGCTGGAAGAAATTAAACAAGTACCACTGTATGGGCTGATTTTCTATTGTGTCGAAAACTGCAAGATTCGTATTAAAAATCGCCAGCTGAAACCATACTACTCTGTTTTAATGACTAATCGTTTAATACGTTTTAAGCTGAAGTGGACAAATTACTGTTAACAGAGATGTAAAAGTAAATATTTTTTTACTCGGCTTACAGCAATCCTTTACCCACTGTGAGAAGTTCGTGATTTTGGCTACGCAGTAAACCCGGAATCACACCTCTAATTTTGTTCTTTCCCGATGTACACTTATCGCTCTGATTTAGTAACACGGCCGGTAATGTTTACAATCCCTCCCCAGAACCTTTTATAACACCAATTATACAAGTGAGACACAGGTTATGCAATCCAACTTGCAGCCTGATCCGAAATCCTTAAAGCCTATGCCTGAATCTATTTAGTCCAGCCACTGGCTTATCGATACCAATACTTTTTGCAATTTCTCAGAAAACTGTGCAATCCTAACCCCGTTAGAATTACACCCCAATTTTCCCCAAGTTTATAACCGTGCGCTCTAACCCTGTTAGAGATACACCAAACTTCCGGCCAATCTAACCCCGTTAGATTTGGCCCAATCCGTGTAGAATAGTGAACCTAACCCCGTTAGATTTGCTAAACTACGAGTTCCCCGGTTTTCCTTATAATCCCAAGTTTCCCAATTAGCACATAAAGCCAGTATCCAATACTGGGTAACCCTGCGGCCCGCGCAACACTAACACTTCGTTTCGTACAAGCTTCCAAGCCAATACTGATTCCGGTCCCGGCTACCCTATTGCGTCTGGACCTAATTTGCATACAGACCGACACCCACAATTGGGTGTCCGCCGTTGCCACACTAGGTCCAGAGCCACCCATCCTGTACACTCCTATAACCACAATACACTACAACAACAACAACAATACTAAGCACCATATTGGTGCTGACATAGCATAGCTATGTCGTTTGTCGCAAAACCAGTCAACAACATATAACATTATATTCAATAGCCACACAGGGCCACGGTAAATTTCACATTGCGGAAACAGCCGCCATAACATCGTTTCTATCAATTTTTACGCCTTGTAGCAACGGCTTAGCTTAACTTAAGTTGTAAGAGAGACTAGGTGGAGCCAGGGACTCCCTTAAGGTGTGGTTTAAGGTTTGGACTTAAATTGTATTTAAGTTCTTAGTTTGGAATAGGTTTAAGAGTGGCAGAGACACCTACACCCACCTTTATTTTTCTTTTGTGTACAAAAAAAAACTTGTATACTTTTCCAGTGTATTGATCACCTAGTCGCTTAGCCTTAATTTATTACACTGAGTAATATATATTTAGGGATTAGGACACCGATCCGCCGCGCGTCACATACCGTAGCCCTATTAATTTTAATTCCTTAGACTGCTATCTTATTGTACTGCAATTTATTACTTTGGTCTCGTCATATGATATTGCAATTAGAATCGGGCGTTTCATCTGACGAGAAAATCATATGAACACGATAGTGTTCATATATATGATTCGCGCATCTCAAGCGCGTATTTTCAGTTTAGTTCGCGTGTTGGTGCTCAAGTAATATCAGACCGCTATCGTTTAAATTTTGTACATTTTTATCCTGGTGCGTAGGGAATATTTGTGCCAAAGGATTTGGCAAACCAGTGTGGTCTTCAATAGTTACGGTCAAAAACTCCTTACTGAAAGTGCACGAAATTTTTCATTTTGGTCCAACACTTTTTACACGTTAGCTATGTAATTATACGGTTATAACTTTCACCACATTATAGAGCTTACGGTTAGTTTCACCCCAACGGTTGGTTTCACCCCAACAGTCGGTTTTACCCCAACGGTTGGTTTTACCCTAACGGTTGCTTTTACCCTAACGGTTGGTTTCACCCCAACGGTTGGTTTCACCCCAACGGTTGGTTTCACCCCAACGGTTGGTTTTGCCAGAACGGTTTGTTTCACCCCAACGGTTGGTGTCACCCCAACGGTTGGTTTCACCCCAACGGTTGGTTTCACCCCAACGGTTGGTTTCACCCCAACGGTTGGTTTCACTCCAACGGTTGGTTTTGCCCCAACGGTTGGTTTCACCCCAACGGTTGGTGTCACCCCAACGGTTGGTTTCACCCCAACGGTTGGTTTCACCCCAACGGTTGGTTTCACTCCAACGGTTGGTTTCACTCCAACGGTTGGTTTCACCGCAACGGTTGGTTTCACCCCAACGGTTGGTGTCACCCCTACGGTTGGTTTCACCCCAACGGTTGGTTTCACCCCAACGGTTGGTTTCACCCCAGCGGTTGGTTTCACCCCAACGGTTGGTTTCACCCCAACGGTTGGTTTTACCCCAACGGTTGGTTTTACCCCAACGGTTGGTTTTACCCTAACGGTTGGTTTCACCCCAACGGTTGGTTTCACCCCAACGGTTGGTTTCACCCCAACGGTTGGTTTCACCCCAACGGTTGGTTTCACCCCAACGGTTGGTTTCACCCCAACGGTTGGTTTCACCCCAACGGTTGGTTTCACCCCAACGGTTGGTTTCACCCCAACGGTTGGTTTCACCCCAACGGTTGGTTTCACCCCAACGGTTGGTTTCACCCCAACGGTTGGATTCACCTCAGCGGTTGGTTTCCCCTCAACGGTTGGTTTCACCCCAACGATCGGTTTTACCCCAACGGTTGGTTTTACCCTAACGGTTGGTTTCACCCCAACGGTTGGTTTCACACCAACGGTTGGTTTTACCCTAACGGTTGGTTTCACCCCAACGGTCGGTTTCACCCCAACGGTTGGTTTTGCCCCAACGGTTGGTTTCACCTCAATGGTTGGTTTCACCCCAACAGTCGGTTTTACCGCAACAGTTGGTTTCACGCCAACGGTTGGTTTTACCCCAACGGTTGGTTTTACCCTAACGGTTGGTTTCACCCCAACGGTTGTTTCACCCCAACGGTTGGTTTCACCCCAACGGTTGGTTTCACCCCAACGGTTGGTTTCACCCCAACGGTTGGTTTCACCCCAACGGTTGGTTTCACCCCAACGGTTGGTTTCACCCCAACGGTTGGATTCACCTCAGCGGTTGGTTTCACCCCAACGGTTGGTGTCACCCCAACGGTTGGTGTCACCCCAACGGTGCTTTCACCTCAGCGGTTGGTTTCACCCCAACGGTGCTTACACCCCAGCGGTTGGTTTCACCCCAACGGTGCTTTTACCCCAACGGTTGGTTTCACCCCAACGGTTGGGTTTACCCCAACGGTTGGTTTTACCCTAACGGTTGGTTTCACCCCAACGGTTGGTTTCACCCCAACGGTTGGTTTTGCCCCAACGGTTGGTTTCACCCCAACGGTTGGTTTCACCCCAACGGTTGGTTTCACCCCAACGGTTGGTTTCACCCCAACGGTTGGTTTCACCCCAACGGTTGGTTTCACCCCAACGGTTGGTTTCACCCCAACGGTTGGATTCACCTCAGCGGCTGGTTTCCCCTCAACGGTTGGTTTCACCCCAACGATCGGTTTTACCCCAACGGTTGGTTTTACCCTAACGGTTGGTTTCACACCAACGGTTGGTTTCACCCCAACGGTTGGTTTCACCCCAACGGTTGGTTTTACCCTAACGGTTGGTTTCACCCCAACGGTCGGTTTCACCCCAACGGTTGGTTTTGCCCCAACGCTTGGTTTTGCCCCAACGGTTGGTTTCACCTCAACGGTTGGTTTCACCCCAACAGTCGGTTTTACCGCAACGGTTGGTTTCACGCAAACAGTTGGTTTCACCCAAACGGTTGGTTTCACCCCAACAGTCGGTTTCACCCCAACGGTTGGTTTCACTCCAACGGTTGGTTTCACCCCAACGGTTGGTTTCACCCCAACGGTTGGTTTCACCCCAACGGTCGGTTTCACCCCAACGGTCGGTTTCACCCCAACGGTCGGTTTCACCCCAACGGTCGGTTTCACCCTAACGGTCGGTTTCACTCCAACGGTTGGTTTCACCCCACAGTTGGTTCCACTGCAACTGATAGTTTCACTCCAACGGTTGGTTTCACCCCACAATTGGTTCCACTGCAACTGATAGTTTCACCCCAGCGGTTAATTTTGCGCCGAGGTTAGTTTCACACAAACGGTTAGCTTCATCGCAACGGACGATGTCCCCCCCCTCTCCTCCCCCCAACTCTTGGTTTCATACAAATACTTTGATTAGGCGCTTGTTGCCATGACAATAGTTTCATTCAACCAAGCGATCTATTTAAACTCAGTATTTAGTTTAATCAGTCCTCTCAGCAGCTTGGTAAAGCGGTTGAAGCTAGAAAAAATGCTCAGCACTTGAGCAGCAAGGGATATGTTTCATATTCCTATTAAAAGTATGGTAAACTAGATCAGCACATGCGCTTGATGTAACCTGGAAAAGTATTAAGAAACAATAGCGTCCAAAATCATGTTAACTATTAATTTTTCTGAAACATATTGCGGACAGCAAAATTTCTGTAATTTTCTTTTTGTAAGAAACAGATGCTTTCCTGGAATGCAAAGCGAAATAATTTCTGAAATGCAGACAGATTTAGCTTGGAATCCATAAATGTATATTGAAGTTCTCTACAAGAACGCATTAAATTTACCTATGGCTTTCTATTACCATAGTAAATTGAATTTCATAAGAGCATTCTGTGGCGACATAATGGCTGTGTTAGTCCTGATGACCAATTTTGTTAGATACTTTCTTAAACAGACGTCACAAAACGAATCGCAATTGATGGTTTAAAAAAGCTCCACTTATAAGTGACTTTGAGTTTACTCGATTTTTGACCTTAGTGACAAATTCTATAAATGCGCATTTCCCACCCGAGTTATCTGTTTCACTGCATAGTCACGACTATAGAAGCTCACAAATCGCACCGTATTCTGGTAACATCGATTAATGTGGCAAAATCAAAGAGCGGTATACCTCAGCCATGTCTCTGCGACCCTAAGAAATTTCTGAAAGTTCCCAACAAATCCTGTCAAAAAGTTTAAAGTTAGAAATAGATTTGCTGTCCGCAAGATGTTTCAGAAAAATTAATAGTTAACATGATTTTGGACGCTATTGTTTCTTAATACTTTTCCAGGTTACATCAAGCGCATGTGCTGATCTAGTTTACCATACTTTTAATAGGAATATGAAACATATCCCTTGCTGCTCAAGTGCTGAGCATTTTTTCTAGTACAAGTATTAAAATAGCGGATGTGAGGTCAAAACTGAATATCACGATATTTGCTTACAAACCACTGCTCTCAAATAAACTATGCGTACAAGTACGTTCATATCATATGACATTGTAAAACATTTGTGTGAATGTTATATGATACTCTAAAATTACCGTTGGTATCATATGGTACACCACTAGACTGCCTGGCAGTGTCATATGATGTGCCCTGGAACAGAAGAAGAGAGTCACATCGAATTCTAAAATTCTGTTAAGAGTATCATATGATATTTGACAAAATCAAGCTTTTAAAAACCGATGGCTTCAGTAACAGAAAGTCAAGCTACTGAACCACACAGCACATTCGCTAGCATACTACTCTCACTATTCAAGTACTTATAACGCGAAGAAATATATTTCTTTTGAAAAATATGGTGACACATGCCCAATATCGGAACTGTGGGATGCACTCCGGTGTACCCTTTAATACATTGGGAGCCAAACCAAGTTTTTATACTAAAGTTTTATTACAGCGCTCAAATAGCGTCCAGCTTCTCGCTCGAGTCCCTCGCGAGTTTTTTCTGCTATTATATCTAATGTCCCTCTGAGAAATTTCGGGATCCGCTATTAATTATATTGATTATATAAGTTGCACCGTAGTGTGCGAACATTAATATATTACTGTATTAAGCACAGCACAGTTGAAAAACTAATCGTCCGTGCGATTTCGACACTATTTCAGATCAGTCAGATAGCGACAAAAGCAAGGATAACAGCTGTCACAGCGACGATGAAACGGACGATTTGCTGGAACGTTATAACCCTGACGCTCATATGTATGTAAGAAAATTGTTTTGAATTTTTCCGAAAATTGTGTTTACACGTGTGCAATAAACAACTGAAGCCCAGTTTCAAGCTTTTTGTTTCGTTGTGAGTTGACATTCAAGCACTATACGTACAGCATGAGAAGCTCTTCGCGTAAACTTTTATTGCATGAAATGTTTACAATAGCCAAAATATCTTATCATGAAGTTATAGCGTTTTCAAAATTTCAGTGTTGATCAGAAACAATTAATTGTTGTAAAGTTTAATTATAACAACAAATGTTAGGTAAGTGTCAATAACTCTATTGGTGCACAGAAATACAACTTATAACTAATTTTGTTTTCAGCAAACCTATGACACTTCTGTACAGCATAGTTTAGTTGTGAGTCCCTATTCTAAAAACAATGCTACGATTCAATCTGCAATTTTCATAAAGGAATGTGGTGATGGTCAAACTGCTGACAACACTAATCTTAACCAAACCGAAATTGACACAAAACAATTTGCTTCTCACCAATAACGGTCAATTATGTGCGATTACGTCCAATATTATGTCCTTGACCGGATTTGGTGCCGAGTTGTCTGGATATGGGGTGGCAGTTAATGGTATGTAAGGTCAACGGTGCAAATTACCGCGTAGTGCACAACGATATTGGTGGAGTCGATATTAAGTTCATGCAACAGAATTTTGCATTTGTTATACGTTCAGTTTTAATAATGTTGATAGGTTTGGCGTCGTTGTTTTGTAATGAATCATGTTTGTGTTGTTCTGTTTTTATATAATAGGGAAAGATTTTAATAATTTTAAAACTACTACTTTAGTGTTCCTAGAAATTTAGTATATTTTCAATCAGTACCAGTCAGACAGTGAATGGCTGCTACCGTAAACGGTAATAGAAATTCCGTTACACCCCGGTATCACGTAGTGAGTATTTATTGCTAATTTTCGTATGCTTGCGTAACATAACATACGATCACTAAATGTAAATTTTTGATAAACGGCAGTAAGCTGTATTAATTGGTGATGTTGTTGGTTACATTTATGTTAAAAATTTCACGGAAACCAGTAATAAACCAGCTATTACATTCTTTTAATGTATAAAGTATATTATACCAACAAAATTGTCGAGAATGAGTGTCGTGCACTTCGTGTTGTCAGTAAATGTCAGTGGTGTTTACAATGTGAGGCTAGAAGTAGCAGTTTTAGCTGTTAACAAAACTGTGTGTATGCGTAAATTCTGAGATTATACTACAGAATTTAAAGTCGATTACGGTCCCACGTGTCTAAAAACTTAAAAAATAATACCTTAACCGTTGGAGATACGATAAAATGCTTCTTGTATAGTACTTTTAGGGTTCTAAAGCCGTCTAGATGATTAAAACAGGATATTTTAAAGGTATAGGCATAGTTTGAGAAACTTTGGTAAATCTTAAACTACGTGGGAATGTATGTGTAAGAGCTTAACGAGTGTTACTAGAGCCATAAAGTTTGCTACCTAAGGGTAACTTTAGGCCCTGAATTCATATATGGGGTTGGCTTTGATCTAGGGTAATGGGGTAATGGAAGTCTTGGGCTGGAGCAAAGGGGTCTTTAGGGTACACAAAACATAAAAAATTAATATCTTGCAAAACAGTAGAGATACGATAAAAATAGTAATTTTAGGATTCTAAAGCCATCTAGAGGGTCAAAACAGGATATTTTTAAGGCCAGGGTACACTTTGAGAAACTCTGGAAAATTTTAAACTATGGGAAATGTTGGTGTTAAAGCTTAACGAATTAACTAAAGCTATGAAATTTGGTGCATGGGGGTAACTTTAGGCTCTGAATTCAAATGTGCGGTTGATTTTGACCTGGGGTAAAGAAGTAATGGGCAAAAAACTTAGGTCACGGTGTTTTATATGATTTGTGCATTAAAACCACTAACGTTACATTGTTCAGTGGATATTTTTAATCCGATTAGCGTTTATTTAAAATAGGACGATATTTCAAAGCATAAATCAATCAATGTTGAATCACAAGCATTTGCTTTCGCCAATAATGTCAATGATGGCTGCAGAAACTGCCTATATTTTTCGCTCAATTCAATAAATTTGTTCATGAATCTTCATTAAGTCTTATAAAGTAGGAGCTTCCAAGTCCGCAAACATCATGTTTTTGTTTCTCCCTTTCGTATTCGTCGTTTAAAAACTGTTGTTGCCCCTCAAGTATTTTGTATTTTATGTAATATAGTTTGCAGCGATAGCTTCGTTTCAAAACACAGAAAACAATGTCAGTTGCCCTGTTGAGTACAAACTGTCCATAAATTTGTAAAACATGTCAAGAAACTTATCCTTATAAGCCATTCGTAAAAACAGTGTTGAATATTTGAATATTTCTATGCTATCGATGGCAAACATATACCCTCAATTCTGGTGACATACACTGAAAAAACACTCGGACACGAGTTCCACATTGTTAAGTTGCTGATTAATTAATAAGTGTGCTTCATGTATTTTATCGTACTGAACCCCAAACCACGAAATTTCCCCCCGACGGTGATCCATCATGAAGTATTCGACAGTATGTGGTATAGTCATTGAAGAAGTGTGACTTTTGACCTTGATAGTATTGTTGCGCGCTGTAATAAGGTATTCTGTTAACTACGAATTTGCCAACATAAAAATTGGAAAACGGTGATCATCCTGTGAAAAATAACATTTGCTTTCCATCTGGAACACTAAACAGACGTTTATGCTCACTGTGGCCATTTAATTCTTGAGACATGGTATGTTCTTGAGACATTTCTTGTGGTTGCATTAGCTGGAACGCCAGCCTTTTAATAACTTGATTGAACCGAAATGCGTCTTATCGTCTTTGTATTCTTAGAACCGCTGCCGATGTAAAATAACAAACTCAATCGACAAAGTGGGATCTTAAACTACTGTCTTCGTACATACACGTTCCTGGTCTGTGAGCTTTACGTGATCTTTTAGATAATGAGCTAGTATTTGAGCTCTATATCGAAGATGCCTGGATAACACATCCACAATATCGTGGATACTGGTAGTCTATGGTGTATTAATTATCTGAACTGTGTTTGACGACTGCGCTGTTGCGTCTTGCTTACCATGACTTTACTTTAAGTTTTCAAACAGACTTTCTTCAACTAGCGTGTATTTTTGGGTTCATTCATAATTATCAAACTATTGTCGTAAAATATTTTTACCATGTTTATAACTTTGGGCATAAGCATTTATCCAATCCTTCTTAATATGAATTTTTTAGCACGTGTTGACCCCAATACGCTTATTTTACAAGCTTCTTTTCCTAAAACCGTTTGTTGTGATTGTTTAACTTAATATTTCCACTTTCTAGGTTTTGGCAAATTTCAGAAATTTTCCGTACAAGCGAAACTGGTGGTTTGACAAGAATACTCTTAACATACTCTTGTTTCTCTAATTCAATATAATGAAAAGTATTTAGGTGTTCTTTTATATCAGTACTCATATCAACATAGGTACATGAGACATAATTCAGATATATACATACGTTTGATTATATTGTAACAGGTCCTCGGATAATATAAATTCTTTTGGAGCAGTCGGTTTCAATACTGGAAACATTCTTCATTCTAACGCTTTTATCATACTTTGATCTCTCCTGTTCTCAAAAAGAAAATAATCAGTATTTCTTTCAATGCACGGTCCTATTTTGTGCAAAAAGAGATTTTGCATGATAAAATAACTGAAACTAAACGATGCCTCATTTTTGTAAAGAAAAATGCTATTCAGGTATCCCCCGTGAGTTGATCCATGAAATCGTCTATAATTACTAAGGTGTGTATTGTAGGTGCTTTTTCATCAAATATAAAATCGGGAAAACTAGCAAGCAATTCCATTCCTTTTAAATTAAACAGTTCGGTTTCCCGAATATTAGCAAAAAACAATCTTTCGAAAGCCACGGAATGTTGTTCATTCATATATTTCACCAATTTTTCGACAAAGTGACTGTTGCCGGAAATTGTAGATCCTGATACTATCGCATAGTAAGGTGGAATTAGTTTGATCGGAGAGTCAAAATCATGCCCATTTTCTGGTTTGAAATGCTCGCTGTTCTATTGTGAACTCTCCATGATATTAACTGTGAGTACACATTCAATTTTTAACAATATCAATATAATTTTAGATTCTGTTAATGGTTTGCTGCAATATAACTCAATGTCTACGTTTCTTGTTACTGGAGAAGACATGTATTCAATGTTGGTAGATCCGCTTCTGGCCAATGTTACGGGAATCATGAAATAACCTTCATGTACCCTTCAACATCAAATTCTTGTTCTAGATTGTTAAAATCGGTACACTTATTGAAATAGTAAAATGCCCGCCAAGTATCATCTTGGTTTTGAATGTGAGCGGAACGTTGACCGGAAACGATCGCTAATTGACAAACAGTTGAATGCTGTGTAAGTTGAAATGATTAAAGTTTTAAAAGTTCTTGTCAATCTGACCGTTGATGCTGCCAAAACCAGCATTAGGGCTATTCGCCTACAAACTCTACCATTGTTAACAATAGACCATGAAACGTTCATATCTCCAATACCTAACGATTCTGTGGGAAGATTATACCTGATAACTTGATATCGAAAGTCTTACATGGACAATATTTGGTAATTGGTTAAATTAGGTAGAACAAATGTTACAGGGTTACATACGGAATATACAGTGTACTCTGCTTGATTTTCATATTCAAATCTTCCCATGTTTTAGTGTTTAAGCAAAATGATGGTTTTGAGCGATACATATTAAACTCACGGGTATACTTCCCGCCATAAACCTTCCCGTATAGATAAAATCTGTGTACACTTTTTCATACAATTGTCTCCCAGAGTAAATACACAGCTTTAATGCAATAAAGCAAAATTATAATTCAAGTGATGAATATACCCAACGAACACCTGGATTGTTTAAACTAGAATGGAAAGGAGACGGTATGGTACCTCCGAACAGCAAAACTTTTCTATGGTTGGACAGTTGACGGGGTGAAAAAGTTGTCTGCGAAAGAACTATCAAAAACAACAAACTCTACAACAATATAAACTTTTTTGAGTGTATTATAATAAACGGAAAAGACTCGAGGAAGAAATTATGGTTTCAGACATTTGAAAAGACTGTGAACTTGTGCATTATGAGCAATACCAAGATAGTTTGTAATATTTTTATTCAAAAAGAATTGTATCCGATGACGGAATTGATACGGCACCATTGCTACTTTAATATTATGAACTTGTTATATTTTTTTGGAAATAAATAGCTGGTAAGCGTTTTTAAAGTATACAATTATGCAAGAGTCCGTTGATAATTAATTTCATCCACCAGATTTTGAAATTGGTTTTCTACCAAAATGAACAAATGGTAATTGTCGAATTAATTTTTTAATATTCTGACCGACCGTGCGGTGGTTTGTTAAATAGAAAGACACCTAAAATGGGTATTTTAAGTATAGAAGTGCCACAAGATGAAAGTCACTGACGCTTACTAAGTGTCAAGTTTAATTTCTGGCAATTTTGGTCTTTAAAAACACCCGTCACCAGGTGTAAAATATTGAAATATAATAGGGATACGGTAGGTGACTTCGCGGCGGATTGGTATTCCAATTTCTCCCTATATACTACTACACTGTGAGATCAATATATTGGCTGTTAGGGTGCGTCCGTAGGCAGAAAACAACATGCTGGATTATAGAGACCAAAAATAAACTTCTGCATAACCTTCTAAACCAAAATTATGACTGTGTGCTCCAGGTGTCCGCTTCAATGCTAAAAATAGTTCTCGATACAAAACCTGCGGAAATGACAACTCACGTTTGGACACAACGCATCGCGATAGACAAACTGTGTTGTAACTGCAGCGGATGCAAGTAACTCAGAGTCAAAGTTGGACATTATCGCAGAAAACAGTGCCAGAACAGCAAGGACAGTTACCCATTTTGGAGCGAAATATATCGAAAACGCCGGTTGAATAAGATTGTTGTTCCAGTCTTGTGGATGTAGCTCGGCAGGAATATTAGTTTGATCAAAGTATGAAAATAGTTGCACAAAATTGTAAAACTTTATAATCAAACGCGCAAATTAGCAAAATAATACGTGCATTTAAATTTTGTGTCATGTTGTATTGTAAGCTATGCGTCAAGATCACAATTTCTAGGCTTTGTTCAGGCGAGTCGTTAATTAGATTGGCATTGTTCAACACAATAAATTTCAGTGAGTTGATTTTAACTCAGAATAAGTTGAATCACTCAGTCTGAGTTAGGACTATCAGAACTCAAAATTTTTAGTTGATTCAATTCATTCCAACTTACCCTAAGAATCAACTCAACTCAGAGTGAGAATCAACTCAACTCAGAGTGAGTTAATGTTTACGGATATTAATTCAAAAACAACCAACTCGCTAGCTGAATTGATTAATCAACTCATTGGAATTTACAGTGATATCAGCATTTCAAGGCTCAAAACTAGGGTGCAACCGTAGGTGAAAAATATCGGAGCCGACGTCTCAAGATATTTTGTCGTTCCATATTTTGATCTCCTATAAAGTGCGACGCTTTGCCATACAGTAGTATGATGCATTGCTTGTGTTGCGTTTCAAGTTTGTTTGCTGTTCACTGCGCACATTTGGCCACAATGGTTTCTGAATCGGTTTCTCAATCTCTATTCAATGGTCGTTTTGCAACAACCATTTTTATGAAATGATCAAACCGATAAAAAACGTAAACAAGAAGTGTTAGGGTGGCGCCATACTTATGACGACGTCCGGCAAGGTCCATCAGCCGTCCGGCGCCCTACGTCATTGTCCGACACCGTCCGACGCCATCTGTCATCATCCGGAGCGGGTACGTTATCGTGCCGTATCGTACGTGAGTTACGTACAATACCGTATGGTGACGTCGATTAACGCACGGTACCGGACCGCGACGGAAGGCGCCGCACGACAAGTATAGCATCATCCTTATTACTAAGTGTAAATTATTAAATTTTATATACGTTTCACTAACCTATAAATTTAGCTGCAAGCCCAATTAGCGTCGGCAAAGCTAAAAGCACTGCGCATCCCAGACAACTATATACAGCGGTTCGTTTGATCATTTTAGTATCATTACAGTTTAGAAACAAATGGATCACGGACTGAAAAATACTAAATAGAACAATGGCTTCGTGATCCATCTCAATTCATACCCAATGGTGTAATTGGATCGTTTTTCCGGTGAAAATCGGTGTCCGTTTTTGTTAAGACAGCTCCAAAAAATCATCATAAAACTTTTTAGCAAGGACTTTTTGATAAGTTAAAACATTCGTTCAAACCGATGCAGTTCATGCATTTCGAAAACAGTTAAATTCAACTGAACCGTATGTAAGAAGTATACAGCGCCGGCTCGTTGCCAAAGGCGGACCAGGGGGCTCAGCTCCCTGTAATAATTTTGCCCCATAGAAAACTTTTAACCTTGCTTGTAATTGATTGAAAACCCTTGAATACCCCTCCTGAATAATGTTAAGCCCCCTAGCAAGGTGAGCTGGCTACGGGCCTGACACAGCTGTGTTGCCTGGCTCAAGCACCACATTGTTTTACTTATGTCACTCACACGTTATCATACGTGCACTCGGCACACAAAATGTCCCCTCCCTAAATAAATTCAGTAGCTTGTTCGGCTTATGTTTTATCGAAACCCTTCATTTTCCAATAGTGTCACCGCCATTCGCGGACATCATAGAGTTTTACGGAAACTCTATCCGGACAAGACTGTTTTGCAGTGACACTGCCAAGACATAGAAAAGTTTGAAAAACAGTGTAGTGAACAATATTTGTGTATGATAGAAACATTAGGGATACCTTAGCGGGAAAATTCAAATTTTGGCGGAAAAATTCAACTTTTGTCGGGAAATTCAAATTTTGGCGGGAAATTTAAATTTTTGCGGTAAATTCAAATTCTGTCGAAAAATTCAAATTTTGGCGGCAAAATTCAAATTTTGGCGGGAAAATTAAAATTTTGGCGGGAAAATTCAAATTTTGGCGGGAAATTCAAATTTTGGCGGAAAATTCAAATTTTGGAGGCAAAATTCAAATTTTGGCGGGAAATTTAAATTTTGGCGAGAAAATTCAAATTTTGGCGGCAAATTCAAATTCTGGCGGGAAAATTCAAATTTTGGAGCGAAATTTTGGCGAATATGGAACAAGCAACAAAATGACGCAGTAAATAAATTAATTATCTTATTTTAGCGCTTTCCCGCGACATTTTTAGACTATAACGATAAAGTCCGACAGTGCAAGCAACTCTATACTTAATATTGACATAATGAGCAAACAATACAAAATGTCCGTCAATGCAATAAATTCTACGCGGACATTTTTTATTTAGGGATAAAATTTGCGCACACAGTTACGCAATAACAGTATTAGCCTTTTTACAACAGTATAGGGGACGATGGATGTGCGGAGTGCACGTATGGTAACGTGTGATTATCAACAGATACAGTGTCGATTACTTGTTCAGCCCCACAGGTTCTAATTCGATAAGATGCAACCAACGCAAACAAGAATTTTTCACCCCCGGGTATACCCGCGTAAAAACATCAACACACGACCCACCTTTTTACTCAAACCTGAAGTTACACCAGTATTTTAAAAATCGCAGGTGATTTGCATTTTAATGAATTTTTGCGTTATAGCTCCAATGAATTTTACACATTAAAGCTACTATAACTATTAACAACAGAATTTTAAACCCAACTAAATAAAACACGGGCTGCACCTGAGCAGAATTAAAACAGACAATAGCGTAGCATTTCCACCTAAAAGCTACAAAGTTTGCCGCGAGCAAAAACTGAGTTTTTACCCGCGTAATAAAAATCTTTGCCCGCGGGTATGCCCGCGCCTGAAATTGTTTACCCTACCTGCGTTTAGCCACGATTAAGCGCGGGAACCCGCGCGTAAAGTCCAACTGTGCTCTGGAGGGCGTGTTCCCGAGTAGTGGATTGTGTAACTTCTTACGTTGCGATTCATGGAGACAATGACATGTTTTCCATAAATAAAAGCTATACATAGCGGGAAGTCTTTAATATGCATAAATATTTGCGTTCAAAACTTTAGAATGAAGCAATCTTACAGTTTCAAGAGATTTTTTGTGTGTATAAAAAATCATGCTGTATTTACTGGTGTTTCCTTTAGATTTCGTAGCATGAATAATCTAGTTGAAAAATGGGACATGTAAGAATGTGACACATGCTTGTCCTGGTGTTGGTTGTATATGCAATATATGCTGTAATACACATTGTATAGTATGCTTGCCGGTAGCATAAGATCGACACATATAGTGGACGAAAAAGTAGTTGAAGAGGCGGGCTACCGGAACCATACCCGTGACCTCGTAAAAATACAAAAACTTTCCTGCGGCCACAAACCGCATTCCAATATACCACTTGCAACCATATCCCGAACTTTCGCCTGCTACTGCACCCCAAAACACCAAAATTATTACTGCCGCTTTCTCATAATAGAACGATGGGATTATGAGACGGCATTGACTTACATAAATAGTCGTACAGAGTTGCAAATGTAAATGGTGTTGGTTTAAATATATCATTGAGGAGGATTGAAAAAAATAACCGTTCATAACCGAATAGCAAACGGTAATACCTTTGCAGAAGCAAAATAAGTATCACTCCTCCTCTGTTTGAAGATTCAGAACAATTAAATGCAACTGTACCACATTCAAAACGCTGCCATAAGTTTGAATAAAAAATCTCTGTGGCTCAGCTGCATTGTATGACAGTTTTGCCATTCCATATACTGGCTCTCGTAATGTGTTCACAGATGGATTCGATAGCACGTACGTTGTTGTAAGTCCCTTAAAACAAACGAACTGGTAAATATTGTTTTGATATACAAAGTTAGTCATGAGAGAAGCCATTTTGATTGTTCCTGAAAAATTAATAGCCTCGCGTATTCAGTATCAAAACATATCGTTTAATAGTTTGGCACCTCTATCATTGGTATTGCGGCCCATGTTACTTTAAGGGGCGTCCAGGTTTCTGGTGGGTTTATAAAAGAGTAGGTTTAGGTTCTAGATTACGTTTTTTCTTGCCTTGCCTTTTTTTACTTCCTTTTCTCCACTTCACCCATTATTAAATACCTCCTCCTCCCCCCCCCCTAATAACATCCGCTCCCTCCTATTTATTTTTTCTATTAACAGTCGCGAAAAATAAAAATATATATATAATATATTAATAACACTAGACGCCACAACTATCAACTTCGCTTAACATACAACAAAACACAAAAAACGAATAACAACTACACCGACACTCCCTGATCCACCCCGCCACCCCCCCTCCCCCCTTCCAAAACGATAATAGTTTGTATTAAGGTTTAGCACTAAAATGGCGTTTGTCTTCGCCCTCGCTTCACTCGCGATTTTTTTCCATGGTATCTCGCGCTGCCCACATTTTAGAAATTTTGGGATCTGCCTGTTGCGAAGATGCAATAATGATGGCTGTTTAATATGCTCTGTACTTGAATGTCTATGTTAGCTTTAAGACGTCAACGTGTCGTAAGCAGTATACAAGAATCCCAAAACGATCGCAATAATCCCAAGCTTAACGTTTTAAAACACTTACAACGCCTGCAGTCATAAATGTGATATAGAACAGATTGCAGTAATAAACCCCGTTGCATCCAGTTATAGCAGTATAAGTTGTCGCTAAGCCCAGCGATATCATGCTCACTAGTTCACGATCAACACCGATATATATCGAAGCAGCGAATCCTGTCACCAATAAAATGTACAGCACAGCGAGGTTAATACACAATGTGGACCGTTTGCGAATTTTGTGCGAAATAAAAGTGAATTATTTTATATACAGATTGAATCGCTACAAATGTTTCATAAACATGCCGGTCCCGAAACCCCTTGCGATGATCAAAATATTTCTCAAATTTTGTAAGGGTGGGTTCGTTTTGTGGTGGGAGCCCTCTCAGATAGGTTTGAATGGGTGGTGGCTGCTGTTGCACTATGGTGATTGCCGCCTTCAAGCCCGTTGACCTAAGAGATTCTCGCACTAAAAGCGCAAGAACACAGTTATACACTTTATAGGAAATTTTCTGTTCCCATAAAAAAATTAAAATCATAAACGGGGGCAGTTGACACCTGAAACCCTGAAACTCCCGGACTGTGCCCCTGTTAATTGTGTATAAAGAAATTTATGCTTTGATCGCTGGATTGCCTATGCTGCACTCCTGCTTGTTATAGTACCGGTACAGCGCTACGGCGCTCAGCGTAACATCGCCCAATGGGCCTATATTATAGTACCGGTACAGCGCTACGGCGCTCAGCGTAACATCGCCCAATGGGCCTATATTATGATCATTTAAGCGTTTTGTCGTATTAATTTTATTAAGAGAAAGTGATTGGCAATATTTTCGCATCACTGCACATCGATACATGTGCCGAATTATTCTTGAAGTGTCGGATATAATACGAAGAGCGGCTTGGAAGCAATGTCGAGAACGGCATTTTCGGTGGTCATTTCCTTGAATTGTGTTATATGCCCACCTATTCGCTACTGACTCTGAGCTCAGTTTTAGTGTTATTAATTGTAGCAAGAGCGTCAAAATAATTTTTGTTTACAAATTGATATGCTGCGACATGCGGCAATAAACGTCCGTTGCGGTACAGTGCCGGACGGCGTCGGATATTGACTTACAGTGCTGGACAGTCATCAAAAGTATAGTGCACTCTAATGTGGGTTTTGGTTTACAACCAGGGCAGGTCCATCACGATATGTCCTATGTTGATTCGACGTCAACGGGCCCACAACCAAGAAAAGCCGGGGGGGGGCGCAGCCCCCCTGGAAAATTTTTGCCCCCATAGAAAGTTTTCAACTTTGCTTGTAACTCACTGAATACCCTTGAATGCCCCCCTGAAAAATTTTTTGCCCCTCCTAGCAAGGTTAGCTGGCCACGGGCTGTCTGTCAACCAACAGACATGACTCGGATGTTATATCACATAAAGTTACAAACCACCGCTCTCAGAAGATCAATGTGTGCAAGATTTGGTATGTCACATGATACTAATGGACATTTAGGGAAATATATGATATCCTAAAATTACAACAAATATATGATATTCGCCGGAACAGCGAGATCATCGAGTGTTGATACATAAAATAAATAGGAAGTCGGACGGCAGAGGCACAGATGTGCTTTAAAATACCAAATATTCGTCTACAAATTCGTTTCCGGCACATCACTTAGAACCACAGCGTCATAATTCAAATATTCAAATCAAAGTCTAGTTTCATACGATATTCAACAGGATAATTTGACAATGTTACTTCAAGTTTGTAGACATTTGGAAATATGATATTCATAGACAATACGTCGAATATCACATGATCTTGAAGAACAAAAAGTGACCTACACATGATGATAGAGACAAGAACGACTTTTTGGATATGATTGGGGTCTAACAAAACGTTACTCAATAGTCTAATAGCGACAAAATATGTCCCAATCTGCCCCAGTTATAACGTGAACCCCGAATAAAGGCTGTTGCACATATAATTTAGTAAATCAAATAACAATTTTACATAAATCCTATATATAAACTACTGGAGAGCACATCTCATATGTATAGTTGTATGTTTACCTAGCTTGTTAACCAAAACTGAGGCAAATAAGACGGCACTGGCAATCATTCCAATTCCACAAATCATGGCTAATTTAGGCCCAATCGTAAGTCGTAGCAGTTCTGGTGTCGAAGTAAATCCGGCCTTTTTTAATCGAGCACATACCCAAAATCCGCCTAAAATCCACAACACGTGACACTTAAAGGCAGGGATTAATTTTAAGTTGAAATGCATCCAAACTCATCGATTTTCAGTACTCGTTTGCTTTCGTTTTACACTAGTAAAGTTGACTGAAAATAACAGTCTTATCAGGACAGTTTATGAAATTTTTCAACCAAAGGCTAAATCGGCTTTTATTCTAATCTACTATTGATCGAGGGAAACTATTTCTAAAAATAAAAAAGCTGTTTGGGCTACTTCTTTTCCCATATTTAAAGTTAGGCTTGCTGTTCACGCTTTGGCTTAATATGAAAAAGATATCTCTGACTGAGTGAACTTAAGCCTTTGTCAAGCATTCACTTAAGTCGTAGCTTTAAGCCTTAACTTGAAATATTAGGCAAAATGACGGAAACCGCGTTTTTTAATGTTTTTCAAAATTCAAATTTCATTTAAAGTGTTTGTCAGAGTATCATATATTTTTAAACTGAAGTCATTTAATATGAAAGCAATTTTTTGTGGCTGTGCTATTCTTGTTATACGGCGCAGTCTGTCACCGTCTGTCATCGTCCGTCATTCGTCCGAAAGTCAACGAAACCCTTACTTGTTAACAGAACAAAAACTTTCGTACAGACTGTCATAATGGCAACAAATCCAGCGTAATACACATTGGCAGTAACGCCATCTGTCACATCGACTGACAGCCAATTTGCTAAACAAAGAACAAAAAAATCCATTTTCCTCAACTATTTTATTGTTTATTTCTTCGTTTCCTAACCAGCAACTGTTGAAGAAAATATCTGTCTGTTGTCGGGCTTCTGTTTTAACCACGCAACAGTCACGTTTATTTTTGAACAATTGAAATGAACCCGTTCCATCATAAAGTATACTTACTATCAGCAATTTTGCGCAAGCAGTATACCTAAATTAAAATACATAACGCGATGTGTCTAAATAATACTACGAGTATTTTAAGCGCAGCGCATCTCCATTGCACGTGAGCGGTCCGTCTAGCTCCAACGTCAAGCTCATATTACAGTGGTGATGCTGGTGGTGGTGGTTGGTGGTAAAGTGGTTAAAACCTACAAGCAGAGACTCTGGGTAGTTTTATGCAACTATAATTTTAAACCAAAATTTTTGCATTTTGTAGTCGGAAAATTTAATTTCTACGCACTTTGTAATTGGTTGTAAAACGATCGGACAAGCTTATTGGGAGTCAATACATGCTATCATTTTTGAAATTGACGCGATTTCGGGTCAAATACAAGCTAATAAATATTGCATAAATTTACCTCAAACAATACTGTAAAATAGAATAAAATTTACTTATCACAGAACAAGTTATCAGCATTTGACTAACACTGCATCCACCAGTCAAAAAGATTTCCAACTGTGAATGACAAAGTTGTGCAGAAATGCTTTCAGACTTTCGTCGTGCGCGGTAATATCCAATTAAAAGCAACGCGGTAAAGAATACAACAAG
Source organism: Enoplolaimus lenunculus (assembly GCA_030248215.1). Classification (NCBI taxonomy): domain Eukaryota; kingdom Metazoa; phylum Nematoda; class Enoplea; order Enoplida; family Thoracostomopsidae; genus Enoplolaimus; species Enoplolaimus lenunculus. The sequence continues at coordinate 83,573 of JASANG010001464.1, forward strand.
CAATATACCGTAAAACATATCCGATGGTTCTGTTGAATATGTTTGAGGATTAGCTAAAATTAAAAATAGTATGTGAGTAGCCCTGTCAGTAGCCCAATTAACAAATATATATATATATATATATATATATATGTGTGTGTGTGTGTGTGTGTAGCTTTATTTAGAGAGGAGCAAAACCGATGCGAACCGTGACACTTTTATGTACTAATACCGCGTCAAACATGGCCCGCTTATAGTTTGATTTAAGGGTATTCATGTGATACAGAGCTCCCGTCTAAACGATGGGGAGTCAGCCAAAGACGCAACGCCGATGGTACATTTGATACCACGCAGGGACCAAAGAGTTGCGCACTCTTGTCAATGATCCGCTCTTGATTACAGTAATTTTATAAGATTCATTGCAACGGCATGACTAATTGTATAGAACGATAAAATGTTTGGCATTTGGTCTTTTGGCTTTATATCAAGAAGTCAAACATATCGCATATCAAAGTGTTACAATTATTTAATTGCCCAAGTCAGATGCAATATAAATTGTTTAATTCGCTTAAATTAAGCTTGGCTAAACAAAAATCAGTTAATCTTTATTATTAAAGCTAAACGCCCTACATACGTATTTTGGGCACCGTTCTCAAGCATAGAACAACTGTTAGTGTTAATTATGACAGCTTACCAAGCCTAAACCTAAGTTTGAGCCGAAAGCTAAGTTTACGTTTAAGTGTCTTTGTGCCTTCCATAAGGCACACCCCCCTAGTTCTAAAACTGAGCCAAAACAAATTTTTGTTCATGCCATACACCAAAATTGCAAAAAATCTACACTAAATTAGAAAACTGTTTGAAAAGTTCTCTATAATTCAACCACTAAGACTTACGTAGTATTGCACATTTACACGTATAATTGCCAGGTATTCTATTATTGGCTGAACACAACGCTTTTAGTCTGTACGAAACAAAAGGACATTGTTGTTGAGACGCAATATAGCAATTGTTTAGCATTTCTGGTATTCCACGGGGTTCAAAACATAGCACATTCGCTCCGTAAATTTGCTGTAAAATAGGAACAAACAACGCCGCTATCATCAACAGTTTCATATTTTCTCAGCTTAATTTTTAATATTTAACCGCAGTTCTAATATCGTACATTTAACCTTTATAATTTCGTTGTGTTCTGTTAACAGAACTTAAAGTATTAATTTGTTTCAACCATGCTTTATGTTCATATTTTCAGCTGTGTTTAGCATTTACCAATTTTTACCAGTTGTGTTTTACTTGTAAAGAAGCAAGTTTTAGAAATTATAAAATACTGGCTAAACAACTCTATGCATTGATCACAATTATTCATTCGTCAATTTCTTAGTTTGACTGATTGACAATTTATTGCTGCCTGGAGTTAGCTGTTAATATACACATGAGAATAGTGACCACAGTTTAAACTTGGGTGGGGGGCAAGCAGTGCCGGCGGAAGCGCTCCCCCAAACCTCCCAATTAAGGGGGCCGGCCTTTATGGGGCCCACTTTGGCCAACTAAAAATTTTTTGCTGATCACGAAATATTGAGATGTAAAACAATTTATTGGGGCCTTCAGACGCATTCGGGGGAGCCAAATACCTTAGTGCCGGCCCTGAGGGTAAGTCGGGTCTCTTTGAGTCTCGTAGATGTCTCACACTGTAAAGATTTTGAATAGTTTCTGTATTACTGTTTGTGCAATGTATAAATTATTCGTCTCTTGCAAGTTTCTTAGAACGTTACACGAAGCCTGAGAATATGGTATGCTAAAATTTGAAATTTTGAAAAACAGTAATAGTCGAAGGGTACAAAAACCAATTGGTATTGTTATGCTGAGCCACGGCAGGTAAAACAAGTGGAGACCCTTGTACAATCCCTCACATTTAAGGTTAAGGCTCAGGCGAAGGCTTAAGCTTGGGCATAGGACAGCGATTTTAAACCTAAGCCTAGCCTAATGACCTAAATCAGAAGGTGCAAGTGTGCAAATACCACAAACCTGGCTATGGTGCACTTCTCCCATATTTCCGCTAGGTTTTAGGATTTTGCTTAGGCTTAGCTCTAGGACATTGTTTACCTAGACATACTGTAGTGACCCGAATAAGAGGGGGGTAATCAGGGGTCCCCATTTTGAGTCCCAATCAATAGGAGTCCGTATTCCTAATAAGAATCCGTAAGCGGACAAAGTCCCGAAACCCTATTTAGAGTTCATAAATGACAATTATCACTAATTGTGGCGTAAAAGTGACTCCATGACCAAATAAAGTTGAGGTCGAAACTTTAAAGCGTACCCACTTAGTTTTGAAAGAACATTCTTTAGTATAACGTTGCATTATCGCTCAGGTTATTGACACAAGACAAATAAACGTTTCATTCAACGGATAGTTGCAATACCGGATATACAACAGTAACGAATGGTCGAGGAGGGCGGTTAAAAATAAATAACAGTCACGTAACCGAATAACAGAGGGTGCCCTCTGGAGAGGCCAAATAAATATCAGTCCCCCCGTATTCGGGTCACTACTGTAAGCATTAAGCCTAAGTCTAAGTATTAATTCCAAAATACAACCATATATTTCATACGAGTAATGAGGCTATCGTCAATTACGCCTACTCGTTTCATGCTTACACGGATCATTAGCTGATGGTCTTCGGTACTGCAGCCATTTTCTGGATATATAAGCGCCCAAATGTTGCGAGGAACAGCTGGTTTTATTAAAAGACGAACCACAAAATTTACAATCAGTTTAGGAACGGCGGCAAAAAATAGACGCCATTTCAAACGCTTTTCCTGCTTCAATGCAAACAGCATCTTTCAAATCGCTTTTTTGTAAGCAGATAAAGTACTGCTTTCGTATCAAAACGATAATTTGTAAACTCTTTTCATGGTTTAGAAAAACGCTATTTTCGCATCAATATAAACGCTTTTTTCAAAACACGAAAAACTTTTTGTAGTTTTGACACGAATTCTATATTAATTCTTTTCTCGCGCAAGAAATCTGACAAGACACAGTCACAGCTTTACAAAACTACGCGGAACAAAAACCAATACATACTCAGAAACAGCAATATATTCAAAACAGAGTTGTATTTTTGCCACATGGTTGTATATCTGTACTTTTGATTCGCAATCACATAAGGCGTAAGTAACCCGGGTGAAGCTGAATTCATCCAATCATGGGTAGACGGCGACGGTTTTGCTTCTTCAATTAAATAATCTATAGACCGGATACTTTCTGTCGTGACCGGAACTTGCTCCGCAATCGTTTCCGGCGAATGCTCCAAATGGTTTTGGCCGTTATAACCACACTGTTGGTCTATTTGACTCATTATGCTAGGGATCATTTCTCGTGCCAAAGCAAATGCTTCGTTTCCGGAAGGACATTCGCTAACACACGTTGAAAAACGACCCCACGTTGAACAAACGTTATCCAACTGATAATCTTCTTCCTTTGCGTATAAACCATTTCTGCCGTCTAAATCGGTTAATTCTTTATCTTGAGAATGCTTATATTTGCCAGGTGTCGCTTGATAATACTGGTCTGGAAGTGAAACTTCAGATAATATCATTTCACACCGACTAACACAATGTTCCATTTCAACTGCACGCATTTCTTCGGCTGCGAGTGTTTCTAATAGCTTCGCGTCAATAATTGCAGTTTTATTACCATGTTGCGCGACATTTTGCTTATCTTCAGTACGTACGTTCGGCTCTGAACTGACTGCGGTGTCCTGTCGCGCCCGCGCGTCATTTTGCCGGTCTTTAATGTGCAATTTTGCGTCTAACGAAGCGGAAACAATTTGACTCTCTGTAGAATCACACGTTTGTCTCAACAACGCAAACGAGCGCGGTGTTAGCCGTTCTATTCGAGCTAACATTCGCGGACCATTACTGCATGATGCTGTTAAGCAACGTTGGACCCCAAACCAAGTTTCACAAATTTCTGCTTCAGTAAGTTCGAATTCTAAAAGGGAAGTAGTTTTCGAAGATTCTTGACGAGCAGACGAAGAATATTGTGAAATTGGCAACGAATCAAATTGACTCATACATTTTTGAACACATTGAATTGCTTTAAGTCGCGGCTGCTGTTTTGACAAAACCGAAATGTTGTCTGGTCTTTGGCACAAGTTTGACGGAACGAGAATTAATAATACTATGAAGTATTTGGTGATAAGAGTGTGGAAAGTGAATTTAAGCAAGGGTCCAGTTAATAATTGCGGCCACATTGTTTTACTCTACCATTATTAGACAAATAAACAAATATTTGGTGGTTATAAAATCTAAAAAATGTTATAATTTTAATATTATTTATTTTGTGCAAGCAAGTGAATATATTGTTGCTTTCTGAACTAAATTTGACTTTTCTGACCATAAAGTTGGTTAAAATTTAAATGACAGAAACATCAACGGCAGAAGCATGTTTTTCAAACTAAAGCCTAAGCACAGCCTAAACCTTAGTGTAAGGATAAGCCTAACTAAACGTAGTCCGAAACCTAGCGCAAAAAGTTAGTCTAAAGTTTTTGGCCTTACAACTTTATATTAGCTTGAAGTCAAAGAAAGTGCAAACGCTTTCCCTTCGACTGAACGTATCTATTCATGAAAACCATTAGATTTTGTACCCTCTTTAGATACACCACTGTAGTTCAGAAGTCATTTCACTCAGTCATATAACAAGAAATAACAAGTAAATCATATTGAAAACATTAAAATAACACCAGCGTCTGTTGTTTATTTGCACTTGGATTATAATGCAACGCAGCAAAGCAAAAACTGTATGAATCGTGAATTTACGATTTGTCTATAAACCTGCACTTAATACCTACTTAGATATTATAAAAACTCTTCAGTTTGACTGCATATATTCGTACATTCCACTTTAAGGCTAAAATTGTAGAAAGACAAGCAATCAAAGCACCTCTAAATTTATTTCTTCCAGTCCTAATATATTTTTCTTAGTAAATGCTGTTAGATGCCGTGGATCGGCCTAAGGATCCGTAGCCATTCTTTCTAGTGCGAATTTTATAAACTTAATATGTTTTCGAAGTCTTTGGGCAATGCAAAAGAGTTCGGCGAAAAACTTTTTTACACAAACGAAAACACGAAACTCGCAAGAGATGGCTTCTAAGGTTCTAACTTCTTGCCAATATATTAATTAGGATCACGATTTCTGTTGGTAGATCTATCTCCAGTGGAACGGTACAATAAATATGAACAACCAAAAGCTTTCTAAGTTTAAAAAATATATTCTGAATATAAATGCACTGTTAATGTTAACTGCCAAAACTCTACATCAATTGCAAAAAGCAACTTGCTTGTACTGTGCTGGAAATATGCCCATGATAATGTATGTTGGGGCTTTCAACTTTAATATAGATTACGATCCCGTTAACCCACAGGTTCAAAACAGTGGCGGATGCAGGAGAAAAACCTGCACATGCCAGTGTTTCTGCGAAAGGTACTCTGAGATAAATTGTGTAAATATTCATTACTGGAAGCATTTTCGTAGGAAATAAACGTTAAACAACCAAATATTGGCGAAAATCTAGCATTTAAATATTTGTTGAACTTTAAAATAGTCAAATTATTTTAAAAACATAATTACATCAATTGCTCGTTCATCAATTGAATTCTGCTTTCTGAATATCTGAATCTGTGCCTAAAGAATTATTCAGTTGTACAAAAAGTTATAATTTTTTGGAAATATATTTATCGGCAACGAAATCCTGCCTACGTTTCTTTTGCAAGATCCGAATGAGGGAAATCTAGTTTATCAGGTCCCTCTCAACTGAGCCATGCAAAATTATAAATTTGCACAGTGATTTTATGCTTAAATTGATCCGGTTTCTGGCTCGCTTTGCTTCCAAACATTTCTTCCGTCACTATTTCACTTCAGCCAGTTGTACAAGGTTTTGAATAATACGCTGGCATATGGATGTCAACCTTCTCACTCTCTGCGTTCTCTCGTGAAAGCCTTTTGTCCGACGATATACCATCCCAAACCGACCAAGCTTCATAATAAAGTTTTTCAGTCATATATAAAGTTGGTGCCAGTTAGCTATTTTTAAGACAAAATGCTAACGTATAGTAAAATTTCAGATACTTTTGATTGTTTCGGTTGAACAGTTCGACATCAGCAGATCACTTAACCTAGAAATACTATCCACTACAGTGTTTGTGATACAAACGGAAAATATTTTTTGATTTTAGTGAAACCAGACATGATTTTGAATTTAGTTTTGACGTCAATACATGGTCAGATTTTTTGGTATAAAAATAATTACTAATTTAAAGATGTTTGAAATCTTTATATTACCATTTATAATGTTTGTTGTAACAGATGAGCGCCTACTTATATATTAATCCTGTTTTTAAAATAGAGCCTGTCATTCAGAGAACGACCATTTGAACGCTTAGGCTAAGTTTGAAGGTTTAGGCTTTCATGCTTAGAAATAAGATTTCATATGCTTAAATCAAAGCCTATATCTTACATCAGCCTTTACCTAATCTATGCCTAAGCCTATTTCTGTACCTTAGCCTTAAATGTGAGGGAAGTGTATACGAGCCGGCAGTTTCGCAGGTCTTCGATAGATTGGAAACCAAAAGCGACAACGATAGAAGCAAAGACCTATTGTTTCAAAAACTTCAGCCTACTTTACGATGCGCGCACCTCCACAACTACTTTTACTGGTGACTATATATATTTGTACTTATTTTCTGTAAGTTTATCTAACCTAAGAGTGCTCGATGGACAATTTATATCAATATGCTAAACAATGATTGGCATTCAAGCGTCAGCAAACCTTCGAGGTGGGCTCCATCGTAAGGAATCATCCTGGAGGGGTGGAACAAAATCCAAAACGAGGGCATATATGCGGGGTCAATTTATAATGGTGGAACAAAGTGCAAAAATTTTGAAACCATTTGACGGTTTAAGGCCGCCGCTGCGGTACACGGGGTCTTCAAAACCAAGCGAAGGAGGCCCTTAATGACAACAAAATTTAATTAGAATACTTAGGTCGAAATCTATCAAAGTGGAACGTTCTATAATTAACCCATTGCCACATAGAGTAACTGCGAGCAGCATAGCGCAAACTGTATACGTGAATCATTACACAATGAGCAGCGTTTGACAAAACTGCGCTTATGTGCAGTACAAAAATTTTACAAGACATGAGAGCCCCCTCGTGTTCAAAGCGCCAACCTCCTACATGTGAGCGATGATGGTAAAACCTAGCTTACTTGATTATCAGTTCTAAATCAAAACAAGACACCTGTAATAGTGATTCAAAACAAAAAACTAAACGAGTTCTTTCATATTGTTGCATATAAATCATTACAATTATCTGTGATACATGATGCTTCATAGCAAATAGGCGTATAATTTCGTAGTTTTCAATGTGATCTGAAATCTACTCGCGATGAATTAAATATCTCCTACTTCAAAAAATACGCAAATCAGAGGTGTATAATTTGACTTAACACAAATGAAGTGACGAGACTGTCGATTCATCAAGAATATCATTTAAGCAGTCGATATTGAACAGAAAAGGTACAAAACAAAGCCGTAGTAAGCCAAAGAAATAGGGTCAACAGTGCAAAGCAACCTTTTGTGGTGGGAAAATAACGTTAATGGTGATGCTAAAACTGCATTTTAAGATGCACTGAAAACTCCAATATTTGGCAAAACTTTTAGGCAACTTCCACAACAACATGCGCACACCAGGTGGCTTTTGAGGGGGTAGTGTCATGGACACTAAAGCCATAAAAGCTTTAGTATCCTTGACGCTGAAGCCAAAAAGCTTCAGTATCCTGGACACTGAAGTGTTTTTGGCTTCGGTGTCTCGAACAGGCTTCAGTGTCCGTAGAAGCTTTTTTGACTGCAGTAGCCTGGATACTGCAGCTTTTTGGCTTCAGTATTCTGGACACTGAAGCAAAAAAGTTCAGTCCTGGATACTAAAGCCAAAAAACTTCAGTATCCTGGGCAGTGAAGCCAAAAAACTTCAGTATCCTTGGCACTGAAAACAAAAAAGCTTCAGTATGTTGCACTCTGAAGTTTTTTGGCTTCAGTGTACCGGATACTGAAGCTTTTAGCGTCGTCGTTTTACTTAGTAGGAATACTCTCCTATAAAATTTGGCCAATACAAATGTTTTAATTGGTCACCTGTTTGTCAGGAACTAAAGGTTTTCTAAAATCAAATATTCAATGCAAACAGTATTTTGCAGGTCTCCGGTTGTACCATGAACCATTTTCAACTGTACACGTTAGGCAATGAAAATTATATTAAATATACTTTTGCTAATTTTTTAAATTTATATACGTTACAAAATGGTTCAGGTCCATCTGAAACATTGCAAAAAATTGTATCCGTAACTTGCAGTTCAATCTATTAATAACTGTCAACCAAAACTTTTCCTTAAACCTTTATTTCTGTAAGTAAATAAGTCTAACACATTTGAAGCTATTTCTAAACCCACTTGAACCCCCTCAATTTTTCTAATAGAATTACACTCTTTGGCGAATATATACTACTTTTAGATTAAAAATGCAGGACGCACATAAATACTATCCGACATACTGTTAATAGTATATTTTATAGCAGAAAAGAATTTAAGTCACAGTTAAAAATAAACAATGCCGCCCCCCAATAAACAGCGACCGAAAAACCATCGTCAACTAAAAAGTAGAACTTTTCTATGATCGCAATTTCGAGACCGCAAACTGACCTTATTTTGTTGAGAGAGACTGAGTCAAACGATTTGTATACTGCAAACAATTTTGAGCAATTCTTAGTTGACAAAAAACCAATTTCTAGAACACATTTGAGAAAATTTTTTGACAAAACACGAAGTTTTAAAAAATAATCAAAAACTATTCTTTTGGTTAGTCAGATATAGGGACATAATGCAACTTTCATGGTATCATTCATGCGTTCACCAATCATAAAGCTTCAGCGTGCAGGCTGCTGAAACCAAATACATTTCAGCGTAAGCTTTTCCTACTGGTATAGAAGCTGTTGGAAATATTATTGCTGAGGCTGTTATGTCCTATAAGTTAAGGATTCTCAGTGACATCTTCCAATAATCCATTAATGTTTGGCAAGATATATTGCTTCAAGTAAAGTTTTAAAGCTTTGATTAAATTCTAATGAAACAGTTAAAATTGAGTTCTAATTTGTATATTGGGACTCTTGTAGGTTTTTCCCTTAATAACGATTAAGCTTAGCCTTTTGGCAAAGGCTTTGATTTAGGAATATATATGGCTAGGCACTCTTAGGCTTAAAGCTAAGTCTTTAGACAATTGCTTAGGGTGATGGCTAGCACTACCTATGCCTAACCATAAGCCTAAACTTTTGTCTAAAGACTAAGCCTAGCCTAAGCCTTGGCGTAAAGCCCAAACCTAAGGCTAAACCTAAGCGTTTGGGATAGTATACAAGAGCAGATGCAACCACTCAAACACCGTTTGACGCTATAATATTGTCAACTTATGAGCGGCTAAACCGCTTGCGTCAATAGGACTGAATCAACATTCCGATGCTAGTATAAAAACCTGAAATTGTGTTGGCTTCAAGTTGAAATTCTTCCCTCAAAGTTTATACAAAGTTCCGATAAAAAAGCAACAAAAACACATTACTTATTACTCTCCTACCATCAGATGGAAACTTTTAAAAATGTTCGTACAGAAATGACGAACTTGCATGTCTGTCAACACTTATATGGCTTAAGTGCAACAAAAGTAGATTTTGTAACTCGTTGGAATCAATTTTTGTGCTTAACTTTTATAAAACAAACTTTTATGTTTGCTCGGTAGCCGCTAAGCTCGACTTACTAACAACATTTTATCTTCAAGATCGAAAATTAATAAGGTTTTCTATAAAAATGCAAATCTGTTGAAAAAAGTTAACTATATCTAATACCTCTATACATACTTTCATGCTGAATCAAAGGCACCAATTTTCCAATAAATTATCTCACATCGGACCTGCGCTGTTTAACTGTTAATTAAACATTAAAATGTATAACTTAATAGTATAATCGTTAAACAAGAGCATGCAACTAAGTTAAATCAACGTTTAAATGTGCCGGTAAAAATTGGTCCGGTTTCACCGAAGAAACGTTTTTAGATTTAAAAAATTTTAAATATTATTTAAAGCAAACTGCAAAAAAATTTGCATGCACTCAAATTGGAAAAAGTCCGCATCCCCCATTTTCTTTTATTGTTTCGGATTTAAGCAACTTCTTGCCAGAATGTATTTTTGATTTCAGCAATTTGCTTCAACCTTTCAAATTTTATCAAACTATGATTATAGCAAAATAAAAGGTTCTAAAGACGAAACAAAACAGAATATGTAGGCGAAGGCTTAACTCTAATTGATTTAGTGGCTTTCTGTTTAATGCTAGTATGTGAAGCTAATTAGAAATATACGGATTTCAATTAAACGCTAACAACAACTAGCGTCTTGTCGTTTGGCAATACAATTAGTTTGACAGTGGCAGTCGACATTATGGCAAGTACTGCGTTTGCAATACTAGTAGTAGGATCAATAGCGAATGATTTACTAAGAGTATGCAAGTTAATTGAAGACTGTGTGGGAACATTTGTACGATACTGAATTGAAATTACCCTGCCCAAATATTGGGAGGGATGATGAGTATAATCAAGAGTGGATGATCACTCTTTATAACAAGAGTGTGCAACTGAGTACATTCTGTGTATTAAAAATGTACCCGGCACGCGTTGCGTTTTTGGCCTACCCCCTTGTTTAGGGGGTCTGTATGCAGTTTTATAAACGTTGTATTAAAACTACTGTGTTAATATTGTCATACACGCAGCGAACCTGGACGCTAGGAGCAAATTGTAACCCCTCCTTGTTTAAGGGGTGATGTGTGTACTGAAGCATACTAGGTTAATCTCTTGCTTAAACCCCCCTAATTGAGGGGGTCGAACAAAAATGCAACGCGTGCTGATACATTTAGTGTCATGCACAGCCCAAGCAGTTGCACACTCTTCTGCAAGGTGGACATCATCCTCTCTTCATATAATGTATTTTACAGACACGTTACAACTAAATGATTGGAAAATGAACGCAGTGGTATGATTTCTTTACACAAACGTCTTTAAGACTGCATAATTACAGACTTTGTGAGCTACAATTCCACACAAACGTGGCTAAGGCATTGCAAAAACGCAACGCGCGCCGGGCACATTCCATATATTACACATATTTACACAGTTGCACGCTCTTGTCTAAGACAGAATTTCATGCATTTTAGGCAGAATTTAATACATTTTTGATTGAAGCTGTTCCGACCATTCATGAGTCAATATCGCCGTTTTGCTCTTGCTGCAGCTGGTTTTACAGCTGCTCAGCTAAAAGTAATGTTGCCGACCGTTCTTCTTACAGCGATTAGGTTTTTCACATCTTTATACTTGACTTTGGAATGATTGGTGTCCGGAAATACTTGTGTTCATCATATTCCAAAACAAAGAACTGTTCACATGTGATAATAGCAAAAAGAAAAAACTTTCAAAAAACAACATGACAGACAGCTTTGAATTCAACGAGTCTTTGCATAGAAACAATAGAAAATAAATAAAGAGAACAAGGAAGAAGCATTTAAATGAGTAATTATTATTCCATACTCGAACTACTTAGCATTGAGCGAAGAGACTTTAAACTGAAATGTATCAGTTTCTGCTTAAAATAGCTCAAAAATCGTTATTTTGTATCTACTATAATTGTGATGTACTCAGCTGGAAGGTGAAAGTCTTGTAGACAGAGGACAGGTCCAAAATGCATAGGGTATGTTTTGGTTGGCAATCCAGGCAACCTGCGAATAATATTATATAAATTGATGTTTAAAATTAACTATGTTAAAATTGTTAAAAGTGAATCGTATAATCGAAAACCACAAGAAACTGAACCGTGAATCACACCGTGTAAATTCCAGTGAGTTGATTTAATCATGTCATAAAATGAATTTGTCGTTTCTGGTTTTTCCTGAGTTAATAAACAGTCAACATTTACTCACTGTAAGCTGATTTAATTCCGGGTGAGTTAATTAATTGACTTAGAATGAGTTCAATCGATTCATAATTCTGAGTTCTGAAAGACCAAATTCCGACTCAGTGATTCAACACATTCTGAATAAATTAAACATTAATATTTACAGTGCATATGGGCTCATCATAACAATAATGTACGCAAGAAACTCTCGTACAATACCGCACAGTGACATATAGTGACGGGCGGTGACAGTCGGCACTGGATGACATTAAATTTTTTTAAAATTATAGCGTCACCGTAAAACGGTTCCTGTATTGTGATTTCCATAGAATCTATGGAAAGCACAAGTGAATCCACAACTAAAAAGTTTTTTATATTCTTTGCATAGCTGGTTAGTTTAACATAAACTTTTCTAAAACGTTTAGCTTGTTTTTAAACGTCTTTAAGTAACTGTTAATATGAGCTCCAGCCGCTCAAAAATAGGGCCCATGTAAAGATCAGGGGCGAAACGTTTTTATGTGGGACTCGAAAAGAGTAAGCTTAAGCGTTTGACTAACTTTTTTTGCTTGGCTTAGGCTTAGGCTTAAACTTAGGCTTAGAAATATGCTCATTCTTACGTTTAGGCTTAGGCTTAGATTTAAGCTCAGGAATACACTTATAATACTGTTCCGCCTCTGTTCTTTGCATTGGCTAAAAGTAGGAATCACAGGAATGTAAAACGATGTATACAGAAAGAAATTAAATTTAGCTTAATTTGCACATAGCAGTCGCAGTTGCTGATCATTCCAATTTCATATTTTGTAGACCCATCAAACGGACTTCCACGTAAATTCTCAACACGACGGTTTAGTTTGAAGTTCTGGTATGGCCGTATTATTTGCAACGGCGCAATTTATAACAATATTCTGATTCGTTTTGTTTATTGAATCGTTGTTGTTCTAAAATATAGCATTCTAGCAAAATTATAAGACAGACAATTGCCCGACTCCCTCTTGCTACCGCTTCAATAACATCTTACAGACATGAAATCAAATCTGAATGCTTGCAACGAACCGAAACGTAAAACCCTAAGCCTAAACCGAGTCAAAAACTTACACCTAAAGTATAAACTCAAGGTTAAAAATAAGCGTAATCCTCAGCTTAAACGTATTACAAACTTGGACTCAAACTGTGGTTCATGTATAGAACAGGACCGGATCGTTTTCCGGCGGGGCAGTAATAGAGTCAGTTTAAACTTTAGAATAAGTTTTTTGCATAGCCTTAGGCTTAGGCTTAATGTTAGGCTTAAAAATACGCTTATACTACAATTGCGGCCGTGTTCTATACATTGGCTCAAGCTGTGATATTCTGTACATTTTATAAATATATGCATAAGGTTCAGCCGTAGTTTAAAATTGAGCTTAATTGTAATCTTAGAAAAAATAAATAACCCACGATTGCAATAAACAGAGTTGTTATAAACAGGTGGCAATCGGTTGTAGTTTGAACTACTAATCGTACCTCTTTCACTGACAATTTCGGTGGTATCAACTTGTGACGCAGACTTAGATCTGTGCACTTTTTTGGTATTTGGTGGGCGTAAATTTACTTCCTGAAATTTGAATAATATATTTGGAGTCAAATTGAATTGCTCTGAAATAACAGCTTAGCTTATATTAAAGTATATATAGGCTGAAGAAAACTATATTTTATAAATAATTATTGTTCAAAAATTAATACAAGAATTTGTGTTTTTGAGCTGATGAATATATTTTTTGCTGTTTTTGCTTGTTGTAAGGTTCCCAAACTCAACTTATGATTAAATTCATGTAACAATAAGCGTACAATAATTCCTATTGCAATTGTTTGCGGAACCCAAACCCGCGAGGTTGCGGCCAGATGCCTTTTTGAAACATCTAACACTTTCGCAGTGTGTACCCTATGACTATGTGACGATTAAATTCATACCAAACATATTTTCTGTCAAAAAAATACCACAAATTATTTTAAACATAATTTATTCACATTCCATAACTATAAGCTAAATTTTGGTCTAAATTCGCGTCTCTGTTAAAGTTTGTTAATACTTCAAGTTGCAATGCTAATTGGCGCCTGGAACATATATAAATTGTTGTAATTGTACATTTGGGGGGCTCAGTTTTCTGAATAAAGTTTCATACGGTCAGTTTATTTTTTATACTTCACTTGCGGTAGCCGTGGGTGCATTTTTTCTGTTTAAATAAATCTTGGAAGCGAGCGGAGCGCTTGGTTATAGGTCTTAGCTGTTGCTGTTGAACCGAGTGAAGCGCTTGGTTATAGGTCTTAGCTGTTGCTGTTGAACCGAGTGAATCGCTTGGTTATTAGAAAAGTTCAAGCTGGTTAGAATGTAGTATTCATCTACGGAGCCGTAATTTATTTGACTACCGAGGCTAGCGCTTGGCATATAGATCAGATTGCTCGAATTAATTTTATCTTGTATTGTAGCCACCGTTGCATTGAGTTCTTGCGGAAGCCGTGGGATTTAAAACAAGTTTATCGAACTTTTTATGCGCCGTTCGCATTAATTGCTGTAGTAGTTCCGCATCCGATTTTAACTAAATTAAAACAAAATTCAAAAGAACTCGACTGTAGGCAATAAATATAAGGTTTACGTTATCGTGGTTCACGTTAATTTATTACTAGAGCAAGCGCGTCGTTACACAGTCACATTGTATCAACAGACGAATGTTGCCAAATCGATCAGTCTACACCAACAAGAGATTCAGACGATCAACGATCAACTTTGGTGCTTCAACAATGAAACAGATATTACAACTGTTGAGATGTTTAACGAATTCCCACAATTAAAAGACTTAGATTTGAAAGACTGCAGCTTAGACGAGTCGGAACAGCTCAAATTGAAAGAACTGCTAATAAAATATAAAGATGTTTTTGCTTGTGGAGACGACGACCTTGGTGAAACTGCACTTTGCTCTCACAAAATTGATACAGGTGACGCAAGGCCAATTAAACAATTGCCATACAGAACAGCGGTGTCACAGCGACCCGAAATTGCGCGAAAAATGTATGAAATGCTTAAATCTGGAGTAATTGAAAGATCTAATAGCGAATGGTCATCCCCAATTGTTCTTGTGCCCAATAAAGATGGAACCTGGCGATTTTGCGTCGACTATAGAAAACTTAATGCAGTAACGCGAAAAGATAACTACCCGATGAAACGAATTGACGATCTTATTGGATCACTGCATAAAGCTAAATATTTTTGCACGTTGGATTTGGAAAGTGGCTATCATCAAATTCCAATGGATCCAAACAGCAAGCATAAAACAGCATTTGTCAGTCATGAAGGTTTATACCAGTTCAATAAACTACCATTCGGATTATCAAACGCACCCGCTACTTTTCAAAGATTGATGGAAGCTGTCTTGCATGGTTTGGATTGGAAAATTTGCCCTGTGTATCTCGATGACATTTTAATAATTGGATCGGATGCTGAGCAATTATTACAACGTTTGGAAAAAGTGTTCGAGCGATTACGAATTGCTGGACTGAAGTTGAAAGTGAAAAAATGCCAGTTTGGGCGCAGTACCGTACCGTTTCTTGGTCATGTTATTTCACCACAAGGGTTTTATCCGCAGTGTTCGAAGGTGGAAAAAATAATCAATTGGCCTGTACCAACCACACCAAAAGAAGTTCAGTCGTTCATGGGTTTGGCAAGTTACTACAGAACTTTTGTCTGGGGATTTTCGGAAATTGCAGCACCGCTTCACGCATTATATAAAAAGAATCGAAACTTCGAATGGACTACGGAATGTCAGACTGCGTTCGATAAACTGAAACATTTGCTAAGTACAGCACCTGTTTTGGCTTTTCCGGATTTCGATAAAATTTTCACGATTCAGACCGACGCTAGTGAACATTCTATTGGAGAAGTACTTAGTCAACATGGCCCTGATGACAAGGAACACCCCGTCCATTTTGCTAGCCGAACTCTCACAAAAACGGAGCAGCGATATCCAACAGTTGAAAAAGAGACGTTGGCCGTAGTATGGGCAATTAGACAGTTTAGACCTTACGTGTATGGAAGGAAATTTCAAGTGGTAACAGATCATCAACCACTCAAATGGTTACTGACAGTAAAGGATCCTCACGGAAGACTTTGCCGCTGGAGTTTGATGTTACAGGAATATGATTTTACAATCTATCATCGTTCTGGAAGGAAAAATTCAAACGCTGACGCGCTTTCGCGAAGACCAGAGTCGTTAACTGCGGATTTTGAAATAAATGATTCAACAGAGAAGTGTGAAGCTTGTAATAAGTTACTCCAATCGATTAAAGAACACAGTGGTACATGTTTTAACGTTACATTCGAAAAATTAGAGAAGGATTTATATGGACCCAATATTCAAGAATTGCAACAGAATGATCGTTTGTTATTTCGGTCAAAAATCAGTTGTTAGACTCGGAAATTCAAGGCGATGACGACATTGCAGAACACAATTTCGTCATCGAAAATAACATTTTGTTTCGTAAATCGGAATCAAAGCGAAAAAGCATGCAGTTGGTGGTACCGGAAGTTCTTAGAGAACAAGTATTGCGAGCATGTCACGATCATGTTTTAAGTGGACACATGGGAATTCGAAGGACATTACAAAATATACAAAAGAATTACTATTGGCCAACTTTATACAACGACGTTAAACAATGGTGTGCTAGTTGCATTCCATGTACAACACGTCGAAATCCACAAGTCAAAACAATTCCAGAACTGCATTCAATACAAGCTGTGTCACCGTGGTATCAAGTTTCTTCGGATATTGTTGGTCCACTTCCACGATCTAGCCGAGGAAACATAATATGTAATCGTGTTTATGGATGCGTTCACAAAATGGGTTGAGTGTTTTCCGATGCCAGATATGAAAGCAACGCGGGTCGCACAAATCTTTGTTGAACAAATCGTTTGTCGTTTTGGCGTGCCACATGTTGTATTAACCGATCAGGGCGCGAATTACACTTCAGAGTTATTTCGTAATGTTTGTCATTTGCTGGGTATCCAAAAACTGCAAACAACTGCATATCACCCATCTGGAAACGGTATGGTAGAAAGATTCAACCAGACCATGGAAAGTATGATTAGTAAATATGTTAACACAGCGCAAACTGATTGGGATAACTTGTTGCCATATTTAGCTTTTGCTTATCGAAACAGTGAACATGAATCCACCCGGCAAACTCCGTTTTTCCTGAATTTTGGACGTGATGCAACTTTACCATTGGATATTAATCTAGACAACACATCTAACATAATTGAAAATGATTATGATTTCAGTTTCAAGATTGCTGAAAATTTGCAGGAAGCGTGGCGTATAGCCAGCAGTGAAATAATGGCATCACAAAATAAACAGAAAAAATTTCGCGATAAAAAATGTGCCAGATCGCCTACAATACTTGAAGGCGACCGCGTTTTTTTGCACACACCGTTTGTAAAGCAGGGAAAAAGGAGAAAATTTTCAAGACCATGGAAAGGTCCGTACCGTGTGATTCGTTTATCTCAAGTCGGTACTGGAGCTTATATCATACCCCTAAACGAAACAACTAAAACGTACGAAAAGCGAGTAAATGTTAGACGTCTCAAGAAAGTAACTAGTAAAAATAAAATGCAAGCAGATAATATGCAAGCAGAACCTTCATCTTATTACTCTCCGCAGTTTTTTGAACCAGAAATTGCCGAAACGGAATACAATAATACACCTTTTGGTCAGTTTCCGGAGCCTCGCTATAATTTACGCAGAAAACCTTAATTAATACAATTAAATACGTATATGACTACTTCTTATACATAAAATAAGTTGTACACAACTGTTGATTTACCGTAGTAATTAATATTTAGTGGTTATTAAACGAATATAATAGTGTTAATAACAATTAAATTTTGAAACTCATCTCAGCTATTCCATGCTTTACAATACG